>JAZHYW010017847.1:0-36851 GCA_037355805.1 Ixodes ricinus
AAGCTGCCCGTCACCAGCGAATCTAGATCGGCTCACCAAGGACGGGGGGGGGGTTGGCGGAGAAATTGCTCATTTTACGGACCAAGATGGCGACCACACGGGGAGCTTGGCGTTACTTTCAGGATCCAGTGGCTTTAGGCCAGATCCGGCCGAGTAGCGTTGTCGGCTTTCGGGCGGATTTCGCCTCCAGGCAGTTGTCCCTCCATCGGCGGGATGCTTATTTCACTGCTTTGTTTTCTGAAGTGGTGACTGCTGGCCATGCTGGCTACCAAGAGCGCCGGTGTGGTACCTTTCCAAGATTAGCCAAGCTGGGATTAATAATGTTTTCGTCAACGGAAATAAGAGTATAATGTCAGGTTGTCAACATGGACGGTGGTGTTTTAAGAACGCAATAACTCCAAGCTTCCATCGTACACAATACAACTTTTGTCACCATCGGTTCGAACCCGCACCATCAAGTTTGTCGTTCACAACTGAAAATCCTGACCCTGACGTCGAGGGTTGGAACTTACAAAAGGACGTCACTGAACGCGCCTGCAAACTACGGAGCCTTAGCAGGAGCCTTTCGCTTGAAAGTCTGCCAGTCATGGCCGCACGTGAGTTCATGTAACGCGAATCGTTTTAGTTCCAGAGCCTTCTAGAATTATTATTTCCAAATTTGCATGCTGTGTTGTTCCTTTTTGTCGCTCAGTTGGAACGTCTCTAAAGGCCCCTACGCACAGTGGCGTTTGAGAGCATTTGAGTGTAATTTGGAGTGCGTTTGATCATGTTGCAGCTGCCAAAAACCAGGACATCCCTGCTACGTTCCGTCGCGTGCCAAGCTATTCCTTTAGAAGGGGCGTCGAGACGGAAAGAAAGGGGGGGGGGTGATTGACTTCTCGTCCCCCCCCCCCCCTCTCAGTGACGTCGAAAAAAGAGGGGCCAAGGGACGTAACGGGGTAATGGGGGGAGGTGATCGCCCCAGCCCCAGACTTCCTGGTGATTCCTCCTCAGACACCGAGGGGCATTTTCACTGGGCGCCATGTTGAAGGGCGCTGTTTAGAGCACATGCTCAGAACGAGGCTCATATCGATAGGCTGCTAAGACCGGAAATCTTGATGGTTCGAAATGCATATTGCAAAAGAGTCGAAGAAGCTCGACGTTGGCACGCGTCGCCCCTCATCTCTAAAAACTACCGACATCTACTGCACACACTGCCTCCGGGCGACCCCGGTAGCGTGGTTGGCGGTGGCGGATGATGAGCTCCAAAGCCACAGTCACACCGCGCACGGCTCCAGAACATCCCAAAGGTCAATATTTGCCTCGATTCGGAAGCAAAGATTGGGGCCTCGAATAACTCCTTCCCAAAGTTGTAAAACGTCACTTTGTCGTCACCGATTACTTCCACAAACGACGACCTTGCGACGAGAAAGTTAGGAGTATTCACCTAGGGACAATCTAGATAGCACTGACTTTAACGCGGGCTAGGGATGGAGGGACACGCGGGCACGACGCCGTGAGTGCAGCCGTTCAATCTAAAGCCCCTTGGTAAACGAAAACACATCGAGGGGCTCTAAGTTTAGTCGGCTGACCCCACGGTGTGCTCGCGCGCGCTCCGATGGGGGAAGCTCGCTACGATTAAAATTCACACGGCAGCGTAAAGGTACCTTTAGCCTCGGGTTCCTTAGCTGACGGTACCTGTAGTAAACGGCGTTCTTGATCACACGCTAAATAAACGAAGCTTTTAGGGGCGAAGCTCCTTAGGGGCTAGCCATGTCCGTATGTCCGTCCGCCGTAGCCCGGCGTCGGGTGCTTCTCGTGCTTCTGCTCGTTGAGATCACGAGGCTCACGAGCACGTGGATGCACATGCTCACTTGCTCGTGTAGGGCAAAAAAAAAAAAAAAGAAAAAAAATGATAAAAAATTACGAGCTTGTGAGCTCACGTGCTCGTGTAGGGCAAAAAAAAAAGAAAAGAAACAAAGATGAAAAAAAAATGTTGAAATTTGTCTTGCGCAGCGACTGGACGAGGTAGGGGGCTCTGAGATGTGGTAGTAACTCAAGACCATGGGCCGGTTTGCTCACCTTGCGGCCGCGGCTGCGGCTGCGGCCAAGAGGGATTTTTATGTCACGTGACCATCTTCATGGGGACAACGAAGTACCTAGCGTCCCGGCCTAATGGCGGGGAAATCCGTATCGCTTCAAGCACAAAAGCCTAATTTCGCTCGCAGAAACTGTCTGCAGGGACTTTCAACTGGAGTCCAATTGACCGCCCCTTTATACTGGAGAAGCGGCAGGTAAAGTTACGGCCAGGGAGGGTAAATATGAGGCAAAATAAAGAAAAAACCACGTGAGATAAAAGCGGTGGCAGTATATTTATATACCCTCGCCAGCGCCGGCGGCTCGCGCCTCCTCTTGTGGTCGAGAGGTTAGAGTGCCGGCACTTGGCGTCGCGGCGTGAAAGTCCCGGGTTCAAATCGCGCCAGAAACTCTCTTTTTTTTCTGCTTGTAATTGACTGCATTCTCACTAAGAATGTACAAAAGGCCGTATGAGCTTTATAAAATTATTGGGCGGGTACTTCTGACTCACCAGTTCGTTGTTCTTGACCTCGGAAGAGCGCATAAATGTCTCTGGCTTTCTTTACCAACTTCCGCCATGCCTCCTGCGGCTGCCGTGCACTCCGCGGAAAGCTTATGTCGTTGACAATATCTTCCCATGCCTGTCTCTTCGTTCGCCAGGTAACTGTGCTGCTGAATTTCTCTAGAATTTGTTGTTTTCGTTCTCTAATTGCTCTAATTAATTCCATTTGTTGATCCAAAGTCATTTTAGGTGTTTGCGTTCGAGAGATGGTTTGCGATGTCGACGCCTGACTCATTTTTGCATTCGGTTGTGATCGTCTGCTATCCATACTAAAATTCAACACGTAATGTGTTAATATTACAAAACGATTGCCACAGCGAGATGTAAAGAGTAAAAATATAACTTTTATCACATTCCATGCAAGTAAAAGTATAATATCTTTTATTTCGGTTTTACGAATGTCTCAGACGTTTGACTTGTTGCCGTGCCTGTAGGATTTCGCTCAATCAATGCATCCACGGCTGCTATTTTTATCGTGTGTGTTTATTTCGTAGAATCTTTTTTTTATTAATTGACACGACTGCAGTGTGTATTAGTACTAAATAGGCGCCTCCTGTTATTGAAAAGAGTCGTAGCAAGAGCGTTGTATATTTCAAAACACATAAAATAGTAGTTGCTGGGAAAGGATGCTTGTTTCGGCCCCGTTTGTGTGAAAGTCATAACGATGCTGCAATCTTGGTGTCCTTTTCATGAACATTATGAAACGTTCTTATTTGCGCGTTAACTTGACTTGATCTTGGTTTCCTTTTAATGAACATTATGAAACGATTGTAGAAGCGCGTTAACTTGGCTTACCGTAACCTTTTTTTTTCCCGGTTTGTCAGCCGAACAAGTGGGGCAAACAGTAAAAATCGTGTAAGGCGCAGCAGTCCTAGTGGATGATTAGTAAAAAAACGATCACACTTAAAAAACAAAACACACTCGCAGAATAAAAAAAATAGTTTCCGCCGAGATTTGAACCCTGAACTTTCACGCCGCGACGGCAAGTCCCGGCGCTCAAACCGCTCGACTGCTGCAGACGCTGTTCGGACCGGCGCTGGCACAGATATATAAATACACAACCACAGCTTTCGTTTCCAGTGAGTTTTTCTTTATTTTGGCTTATATTTACCTTCCCTGGCCGTAACTTTACCTGCCGCTCCTAAAGTATGATGGGGCGGTTAATTGGACTTCAGTTGAAAGCCTCTGCAGTCAGTTTCTGCGAGCGAAATTCGACTTTTGTACTCGAAGCGGCACGGACTTCTCTGCCATTAGGGCAAGGACGCTAGGTACTTCCTTGTCCCCATGGAGCTATTCACGTGACATAAAAATCCCTCTTGGCCGCAGCCGCAGCCGCGGCCGCAAGGTGAGCAAACCGGCCCTGTGGGGTTTCTGTCATGGATGAAACGTTGCATGTAGCCGCTCAACGCCTATACAGGAGAGGGCGCTGCGGTGAAATGCGTGTTAGTAGTGCCTTCATACACACGCGCGCTTTTGCTTGAGTGGTGACATCTCAGCCATTTTTACGCCCAATCGTTTTTTTATGCATTTTGAAGTACGCGCAATCCGGTGTCAATCAGCTCGAGCGCGTAGCTTTGGCTAATGCAGAGACACCATTTTAGCGCCCGAGTCACGCACCGAGTGCGCGAGAGCGTCACGCGCTGAACATTCAGTGCAACAATGGATGTCTTCACCCTGAGACAGACAGACATGTAGGCACCCTAATGCGTGTATAATCGCGTTAAACTTTGCATGCATTGGCTCGACGTTTATAAACGAGAGGGCACTGAGGTCAAATGCTCAAATGCGTATATAACCACGTTCCATACCACGCATTCTCTTTCTGACATGGATGAAAACGAACGAAAGGCTCGGCATGCTGCGGCTCAGCGTCTACGCAGACAAGCACCACCAGAGCATCGCCCCAATCAACATCATTCACCACGTGGAGATGCGGTCAATTTTTAAGTTGAAGTCCATTGCCTTCTTGCTTAATCGCGAGAGGAGCACGTGAGAAACAATTATTCCTCGAAATCAGTTTGACGCGCAGTTTTTTTTTATAATTGTGTGTGAAATATCATATTTAAAACATAAATATTATTTCTGTCTGCTTTTGCGGCACTTTATTTTTTTCTCTAAGTCTAAGGGTGCAACTAATTGAGTCTTGCTTTAAAACGTCCGACCCGTCTGGCCACACTGGCCCTAGATCATCAGCGTTACGAGTTTCCATTGCGAGGTGGGCTATTTCTTTCATGTTTAGCAGCTCCATTTTCCTGCAAAGTTCTCACTGGAGTAGCTAAATAGTGCCCGGCAGAAACGAACCACGACGGAGTCTCACGGTTATGCCAGTCACACAATTGAAAGGGATGGACGACGACGAAGATAAATGGTCCTTGGCGAGAGAGTCTGACGACTCGTCTACAATCTCGAAAAAAGAGCGTCGTCAGTGGTCCATCGCGTTCGGGTTCGTAGCAGACATTGTTTTCCACGTGCCGCCGCTGCTGCCTGCTAGCCGGAGTATGTGTTCCTCGCTAATGTATTATTTCATCGGATTTGTGTTCACAAGCATTTCATAATTTGATGCTTATAAATATTCAATTTGTTATAATTCATTCAACAAGATATATTTATATGATTTTTATTATGAGTTCGTGGGTCCGAGGCTACTCCCTGTAGCTGTAAAGGGAGCTCGGCGAGCTCCGTTTAGCACAGGACCTCCCTTAGCGAAAGGGACCTTTATGCGCCGTGTGATCACGTTCTCCAGCTCCTTTTACGACAGGTACCTGTGCTAAAGGTACCTTTACGCTGCCGTGTGATTTGGGTATTAGTGTTTCACGATCTCGCTGGAATGTGAGCACCGAGAAAGTTTGGATGATTGACATCTCGTCCCGCGTGACATCTTCGTCGCGAGAGTCCAATCAGCACGCTCTGCGAACTTCGGCCCCAACTTTGTGTTTGACGAGTTTAGCGACCCGGGAGAAACCACGGGGGAAACATTAGCGATTGAAACGGGCGCCGCGCGGTAGTTTCCAGAGCACGGTGTTCCAGAGCAGTGTTCCCAGACAACACCCGACATCCTCAGGACGTCCTCAAAAGATACAAACGTCCTCACGGTTTTCAAGACGTCCTCAGGACATCCTGAGAACGTCAGTCGCTGGATCATCCTAGAAACGTCCTTCCGAGGACTTATTGAGTACGAAGGATACAAAGTTAGAAGTAAATATACGTCCTCAATTTGATTGCGTTATTAAAAAAATAAATTATTGAAATGGTATAGTATACACAGTTCATGTTTAGTGCTAACCTAAATTTTGCATACAAATTATTACATGTATAGTTGTGTCAGTTTAGGACATCTTTTAACTATAGTTTTGATCAAACAATTCTTTATTAAAACCAGGACGCACTACAATTATTATTAGTTTTGTATTTGCGCGGTATTTTGGAATTCAGTTCCATTGACAACATTCAATCTAGGTGTCGCAAGCTACCACCTACTACAAGGCGTACCGTTATTGCAATTATCCGCCCATCCGAGAGACCCAAGCAAGCTAAGCCAAGCCAGGACAGAAACAGAAATAGCCTCGAGGTTGATGATGGCTTAATAATGTGAATGCTTGGAGCCTTGGGCTAGTTGGTAATTCATGCTTGGATGGAACAGCGTAGATACAGTCACAATCACAGGCACACAAGAAAGAAAGACTCGCAGCGCTGATTAACAACTGAGTGATATATTTCTTCTTCCTCAAATCGTCATCTTCTTCTCCTTCGTCGCTGAATAGTTCCGCTTTTCACCTCAGTATACGTGACAGTTAGATTTCGCGGCGATATTATCGCGTTTCCCTTTTAGGAGAAGTCCAAGTCAACTGATGCCGCCCGTATTAGGCATCACGTTTCGAGCTGCCCTCGGGTACAAAGGGCACAACGGGCCTGTTAGTGCTACGCGCTGGCAACACCTCCGATTATTACACGATACCCGCCGTTTCTTTCCTTGCAGCCTAAAAGACGGACAAGGGGAAGCGGCAGAAAACTCCGTTCTTTCTTTGGACCTAATCGTGTGAGCTATCGTCGCAGGTGGCGTGCTGTGCGGCGAAGAGGCCTTAAGAAGCGCCGCCGGGTTGTGGTGCAAGAGCTCAACTTCAAAAATTGTTTTCTCGCTTTAAACAAAAATCACTCTGATTAAACTCTCAGAATCAAAAGATTATTGATTTTTCTTTCAAACCCACCATATTTTGTATTTTTACTTGGACCACCTCAGGGTGGAATAAACAGCTGTTTATGCGTCAAAACGCACTTTTTGGCAACTTCAGTATTTTATTTTACTGCGAAATATTTAATTGAGCGGTTTTAAACATTTTGTTTATAGTTTATATACCTGCAGGGCAGCCGGTAAAAAGTTCTATTAGGTCCCGGGAGCAATTAAATATTTTTTATTAAAATAACAAAAATGTTAAAATTTTCAAGTTTTTTAGTTTAAAAAATATTTAAATTAAACAAATCTTTACCAGCCCAACCACATTGTAAGTCGAAAGCCGTGCGAATTTAAGAAAAAATATTGTTGGGTGTTTCACCAAAAAGCTGATTTTTCATCAATTATTGAGTGATGCATATAGTTTCACGCTGTTTTTAAAAGTTAAAACCGCGCTCACGTAACCAAAAAAATTTTTTCGCCAAAAATATTTTAGGGCATGGCTACGGACATTGCGGCAAAAGGCCATGAATTTTTCTTTTTTAGAAATCGGAAGGGGTCGAGCGCAACGTCTGGGACGTTTGGCATGGAATGGCCCTATACACAGAGTGCCCGCGGGAGCGAAAGTAGTACACGGTTTGTCCCGTTATCTTTACAAAACCCACATCGATGAAGCTGGTTTACACAGTCTTGGGAGTAGCCACAACCGAATGAGTTTAACGTTCTCGAAGGCAACACAGAAGATGACAACACAAAAGCCCCATCCGACACGCCGCTCCCGGATATTCCCCAATGCAGCAGAGAAGGTTGCGGAGGAGTTTAAGATCAGCGTCAAGAGGAGGAAGGAGTGCATCTGGTTAGGCGGAATATGCGGAAGAGTTAAGGCGACTCATTCGACAACATTCCACAAGAAACTGTGGTGGACGCCGAAATGGAACGCGTTAGTGGGATGGGGAAGTACTACTAATAAATAATGAAGCAAATAAAAACTGGAAATTTTAAGAGAATCGACCCTGAATTCGCTAGATTTTAGAAATAATCCTTTATTCAAATACATGTATCAAGATATGTTTTGTACATTTAATGTTGAAATTGTATTCAATAAAAAGAGCGAAATTCAAGTTTTCGGGTGGTTTCAAGGTTATTAAAATATCTTAAATAGGTCAAACTTGCCAGTAGGTAAAATGTGCCAAACTTTGCCGAAAATCACCAAAAGAACACAGTTCGACGTTGTTTTTTTTTGTTTTTTTGTTCAAGCTATTTGAAATTATAAGAAGTTTTTCTATCTATAAAGCATAATGAAGTCTATTTCGAGAGTGTCACAAAAAGACCTAGTGCAGGCATTTGAGAAGTGACAAAACATCGAGCGGTCAAACATGCGATACCCGGCAGGTGGGAGAAACGTCAGTTTTTGCCTCGGTCGCCTCACTGGTCGATAACTGAAGAACGAAAAATCCGGAAAGCTAGCTGTTCGTGCTCTTTTCGTTTTAAGAATTCTCCCAAAACATATCGTTTTCTTTGTATAAAACAAATTTGACTCCATAACCTTGTGTGATTTGAGAGGAAAACGCCTATATATACGAGGGCGTTCATAAAGTTCGTGTTATTGTCACGAAGGAATAGAGATTCAGCATTCAAACTCGAGTAGGAGCAGGGGCGGATTTAGAGGGGGGTCAGGATGTCCTGACCCCCCCCCCCTCTTGATTTCTGCATGTGCAAAACTTAAGGGTGTGAAACGAGGGAGAGGGGGTTCCTAAACAAATGGTACGCTGACCAACGCCTGACCCCCCCCCCCCCCCCCTCAGGAAATTCCTGCATCCGCCCCTGAGTAGGAGTTGAAACTTTCGCTACATGTTCCCCACCAAAAGTTACCCACATTTTTCAGCGATGCACTATATGCCGGAGGCCATTGTTTTAGAACTCCTCGTTTTGAGTGTTCAGGAATCGCTCCACTTCAGCAGTCACTTGGTCACCGTCCTTGAAATGCTTTTCTCTTATTTGGCCACACTGGAAGCATCTGTGCCATTGAACCAAAGTGTCATAAACTGGGGCGTTGTCCCCGAACACCGCCACCACCTCGGAATGAATCTCCTTGGCATTGCTTCCTTTCAAATGGGGAAAACGGATCACTGCATGTGCTTGGCACCGACGGGCGGTGCCATTTTTGTTTCGACTCCCTAGCGGCTTTCCGAGCTACTATAGCATGCGATGTTTATACTGTGCGAAAACTAGAGGGACGCGCGCTCATGCTGATGTCTGTTTTGTTTAGTTTTTTTTCGATTTTGTGTTCCGATAATGCGAACTTTATGAACGCCCCTCGTATATTTTGGAATCTTCAACTCCAAGTAATAGATGTTTGTTTAATAACGACACTGTCACGTCGATGTTTGCTGCCGTCTTTCCATCTTCTGTAATAAAAAGGTTATATATATATATATATATATATATATATATATATATATATATATATATATATATATATATATATATATATATATATATATATACACACGAGGGGCGTTCATAAAGTTTGTATTATCGGCACAAAAAATTTTAAAAAGCGGAACAAAACAGGCATCGACAAGAGCGCTCGTCCCTCTAGTTTCCGCACAGTGTACACACTGCGTGCTATAGTAGCGCAGAACGCCGCTAGGAGGTCGAACCCAAAATGGCACCACCCGTCGTTGCCAAGCACATGCAGTGATTCGTTTTCTTCCATTTGAAGGGAAGCAATGCCAAGGATATTCATTCCAATCTGGGAGCGTTGTTCTGGGACAACGCCCAAGTTTATGAAAATGTGGTTAAATGGCGCTGACGCTTCCAGTGTGGCCAAACAACAGGAAAGCATTTTAAGGGCGACGACCAAGTGATTGCTGAAGTGGAGCGATTCTTGAACACTCAAAACGAGGAGTTCTGTAGCAATGGCCTCCGGCATGTGGTCCATCGCTGGAAAAAGTGGGTAACTTTTGGTGGCGAACATGTAGAGAAAGTCTCAACTCCTACTCGAGTTTGATTTCTGAATCTCTATTCCTTCCTGACAATGATACAAACTTTATGAACGCACCCCGTATATATATATATATATATATATATATATATATATATATATATATATATATATATATATATATATATATATATATATATATATATATATATATATATATATATATATATATATATATATATATCTTGTGGCTGTGGTGAACTTGAGTGTTGTGCACGAGCGCGGAGTGCGTGAAGGCACTTCCAAACGCCCCTTCGCGAGCCCAGAACTTCGTCGCTTCTACGCGGAACCCTTCTCGAGCAGGACCATGCCTGTGTCACTCTCATGCTTTGGGTTAGTAAAGCTTAGTGGCGCTTCGCGCGAAGCCTATCACGGTGTTTTGTCTCGATCTGTACGTGACAGCGGCGTACGATTCTTTATCGCGGTAGCAAACGTCGATTTCTCTCTTGGACAACGGTGCCACGGTGCGATGTTGGAGTTTCGCGGCACTGTGGGGTGGCGACCAGGTTCGGTCCGTCCTCGCTGTCGTCTGCTCGTCGTCTCCTTCGTGTGGATGCGCTTGGGAGACAGACGAACCGCAGACATGTCGTCACCCTCCGCGGATCAGTCCGTCATGTAATCGGCCATGACTAACTAACACAAGCAACAAGCCCTCTTCAGGAGGTCTTCACATATAACCGCGATAAAACTACAAAACCACCTGAGGACGCGAGGCCCGTTGCAAGACGGCGACCATGACAGAAAAACAAAATGGCGAAGCTTGTGTTTGTTGTTTTATCCGAACAGAAGTAACGATTTTGTAAAACGTTTGTGAACAATTACGACGTTCATTCGATGGGTTGTTTCTTAAAGCTAAAAATATGTAATTCAAAAGGCGATTTCAAGAGATCACGAAGATTTTATAACCAACATCAAAGCTGTCACTCATTCTATTGGCCAATGAGAAGCTGATTTTTATGACCATCGTTACCAATGAGAAGCCGAGCTGTAATGACCTGGAATTTGCGCGAAAAATGTCAAATAAATCTCTCGCCGTCAATATTGCCCTAAAAAATTTTTTTTCGCGTAACATTCATTTTTTGACACGCGTGTCCCAACCAGACTGTTTTAAAAAAAACTTTTTTTTCTTTTTCAGGGGCCCTTTAAGACCATGGGAGACGCTGTGGATGTAAGGCACAACAATGGGTCTAGTTGACCTGTCTCTTGGTTTTCGTCTGTTGTCATTTTTTTCTGTTCCCTGAGAAAATTCTTCGTCACTGATGTTGTCCCACTTCCTTATCCCAGTTCCTTGTTGACATCAGTGGCAGAGAACTTTCTCACTAAGTGTGATTGTTTTTGTGGCCGGAGGTGACGTGTGTTTGTATGTAACCCCCTACTGGGCGTTTTCACATAAGATCGAACAACCATGTCCGGTGACCATTTTTAATTTTCGTGAAAAGATATATTTTGCTGGCTTTATGCCCAGAAAAATAAAACCAATCCTTGTTTTCGGAAAAAAATTTTGTCTTAGCGAAAAAAATTTGTAAGCACCCTCTCAGTCTCGTGCACGTTCTGCGTATCGCGCGATGTTGACAATTCGGGCGGCTTCCCCCAAAACCGGTTCTGGCAACGGGTCTTGAAATATTCAGTGACAAATTATACGTAGGAAGGATTGACAAAAAGTATTAATCACCGAGTATTAGGGTAGTTATTTTTAGAAAACAAATCGCAAACACGGCACATTGCGCAATAACGCTCTGGATTAAAGAATATTTTTCTCTGTATCTATAAAAGCTAAGTTCTTCAAACTTTACCAGTGTGCTGCCCTGTATATAGTTCATCTTTGCGTAAAATATTGTTGTCCTGGTTAGCGGGAGAGATTTACAAGAAATGCTCACACAGGGGCATTTAACTAAAAATACATTATTTTGAAAATCATTTAAAAAAAAGGCCATCTTTAATTTTCTTTGAACTCTCTGAAATTAACGTTTATAATATATACTAACGGAGTCTGCAAAAACATTATGCAATATTTGTGTGGCTTTTAAGTTATAAAGCGAGAAACATGGCCAAATTGAGGCTAACGCGGTTGCCATAAATGGGGCGTGCACATACCCGTTCTTCACAATTTCATTATTATTAAAACGTGTAAAAATGCTACAGGGTGGTCAGAAAAAGACAAATTGACAGCACAGAGGTGGACGGTAGTTTTGAAGGAAAATTCCTAATACATTTTTGTGCAACCGACCCAAAAATGTCCATGGGCCGGAGCGATCGAGGTGCGCCACCCTGTAACATGCTTCGCGGTGCCTGTTTAAACAGCCGGCGTATAGCGTATCCGTCTACGCGACCTAAAGGAAGCAACCGGAACGACATTGCAAACAGATCAGCCTACAACCTTGGCGGTAACATGATATAGGAAGTAGGGTGCGGCAGAACCTGAACCTGCGCCGCCTGTGAGCGCCAATAGATCCGCCGCCGTGGAGGACCGCACAACGCGTAGAAAATAAAGATACTTAAAAAAGGAAAATAATTGCAATTGAATGAGATTAACTGTAATTTGATTTATAAGGCAACGGTTTGGAGAATCGTGAAATCCAATTTGGGTATGCCCATGTGACCTACGTAAGTGATGGTGCAACAAGCCACATTGAGAACAAGTACCAACTACACGATCTGCAGAGCCACAAATACACGTCAGCGAGGTGTATTTTTTCTGCAGCTTGACATGGCAAGAGTGCCTGTGATTGAATCGCGGGTCGTGTCAAGCACCAGACAATGTTGTACAGCCTCCGACGGCCCACCAAGTAGGTGATCAAGTCGTCGTCAGAGGTGGTTGCCCCACTGGACACGAAACTGCCGAACGTGAAACTAATCCACCTCCCGAAAGCTGACGTCAAAGCGTTCAGGGACATGAAAGTAAAGGACTGGGACTCTGTTTCCGTTTTGCGTGGAATTCAGTCCTGTCACTCGTGGCAGTGTATGCGGTCCGACACTTCGCAACCACAGCTGTTTTAGCAAGAACAGTAGCAGCAGAAAAGATATATATTTAAAAGTAAAGTCTCCTATGGCTGTGAAAAGCAGATCGAGGTCGCGAGCTTGCGGTGCCACTGAGAAGAAACGAACAATGATCGCTGCAGGCAAACCGAGAAAAAATTTCCTTTTCGGAATGCCAGGAGAGCGCCGTGGCCGACTCAGGTCAGCGTCCGGCAGAAAGAATTCACGCGACAGGCTCCGAATGTGCGCAGAGGATCTTGATTAATTAAACTAGTTTCAATTGTACAGCTTTAAACATGTGTTCTTTCTTATCACGATTTAAACGTCAGTAGCCCAGCCTCCCCACGAAGGGTAGGCTCCGAAATTCACTGATCCGAGAAATCTATATTTGAATTGTTGACTTGAGCTTCAAACTCTCCAGTAATCTTTTGTATGAATTCTAATTTCTCACGAATTCCTGTCACAGTGCTTTCTCTTCACAGACTTCCTACATTTTTCGACCCCTTGCTTGCCCTTGCTTGAAATTGGCAACGTCCTATCTTTCTCCACTCCCGTTACGTCAATCCTGTATATTTAAAACCCTGTGAAATAAAAATTAAAAAAAAATATTGCGAAGCATTTTTGAAGGGCCTGATGGGACAGAGTATGAGCCTTGATTTGTGAAAAGTCGAAGAAAAATTGCAATGGCCTTCATTTTAAACCGATTTTTCAATTATTGCAAAATCGGTAACCTGTCTAAATTTCGGTGTATTTATTTTAGAAAGGTTTTCGTTTTCAATTTCAATGACAATTTATAAAAGTATAAAACATACGCTTTGAAATCATTTAAACAATTTGAATTTCCAGTCTTTTAAGATCCTGATCCATAAAGCTCTAAATTGCTTCGTAATCGATAATACATGTTTACCTCCTTTTATTTTATGTAGAGTCTCTGCACAAAAAAATATTAAACCTAAGACGACAACAGTTTTTATTTAATAAATATCTAAAAGGACGATTTCGCGAAAGTCGAAAAAACGAGAGCGTATACTGACAGCGACTTTGTGATTTTTTTTTCCTCAAGAGAAATTTTAATTTTCACAAAAATGTTTGAATATGTTTTTGCGCTTGCACAACAAGTAAAACATATATACTTTCCTAAAAATAAAAAATAAAAAATCATCGACCGGAAATGGTCGTTCAATCCGATCTGAAAACGCCCAATACAAACAATCTCATGCAATCGGATTTTTTTTTTTTGCTTTTAAGTGTCTTTTATTTTCTACGCGTCGTGCGGCCCTCCACTGCGGCGGACCTACTGGCGCTCACAGGGGGCGCAGGTTCAGGTTCTGCCGCGCCCTACCTCCTATATCATGTTACCGCCAAGGTTGTAGGCTGATCTGTTTGCAAAGTCGCTCCGGTTGCTTCCTTTACATCGCGTAGACGGAAACGCTATACGTTGGCTGTTGAAACAGGCACCGCGAAGCATGTTACAGGGTGGCGCACCTCGATCGCTCCGGCCAATGGGCATTTTTGAGTCGGTTGTACGAAAATGTATTATGAATTTTCTCTTCAAAACTACAGTCCACCTCTGTGCTGTCAATTCGTCTTTTCCTGACCACCCTGTAACATTTTGACACGTTTTAATAATAATGAAATTGTGAAGAACGGGTATGTGCGCGGCTTATTTATGGCAACCGTGTTAGCGTCAATTTGGCCATGTTTCTCGCTTTATAACTTGAAAGCCACACAAATATTGCATCATGTTTTTGCAGACTCTGTTAGTACATATTATAAACGCTAATTTCAAAGTTTAAAGAAAATTAAAGATGGCCTTTTTTTAAATGATTTTCAAAATAATGCATTTTTAGTTAAATGCCCCTGTGTGAGCAATTCTTGTAAATTTCTCCCGCTAACCAGGACAACAATATTTTACGCAAAGATGAACTATATACAGGGCAACACACTGGCAAAGTTTGAAGACCTTAGTTTGTATAGATACGGAGAAAAACATTCTTTAATCCAAAGCGTTATTGCGCAATGTGCCGTGTTTGCAATTTTGTTTTCCTGAAAAAAAGTACAGTAATGGGTGATTTCAGATAAGATCGAACAGGGGTTGGCTGGTCGACCTTTTTAATTTGCTTCATAATTTTATATGTTATTTCCCGATGTCCGAAATAAACAAAATCAGAATTATTTTCACCCAGAAAAAAAATTGTCGGACGCAAAAAATCGTACATCACGTAGAGGTGGAAAGTCGCATTTGCTTGCGTAGCCGGAGGGGTCAACTTTGGTGATTAATAACTGAAGTTATACTTCTCAGGTGAGTTTCATAATTTTGTAGTGCAATCTATATGTATTTAGCAATACGAAAAAAAATATTGTTATTGTTTATTATGTTTTAAAAAAATATAAAAAAACACCAATTTCAGCAACTTGACCGTTTTTCCCCCAACTTTGAAGGCCTGTATCTTAGGAAATAATTTAGTCAGAAACGTCATATTTTAATTCAATACGCTACTTATAAATAGAAGTAAATTCACTAAAATTCAAATTTATTTAAGCGCGGGTTGGGGAGATTTTGGCAAGCAAACACGAGACAAGCACCAAAATAACAAAATTTTAAGGGCGATTTAAAAAAAAAGCCCGTTCTCGATTTTTTTAAACTCTGACCAGTCATTCTACTCTATTTGGGGATTAATATCCATTAAAAACATGTTGCATTATATTGATGGTGTAACAGATACAGCTCCTCTACCGAGCCCCTTCTCCGAAGCTCGGCACGCGGTGTCCCTGTGGTGCGACGCAATAATTGCAACTTGTTATTTTCTAAAAATATATATATATATATATATATATTATTTGACATTTTTTTGTTTGAAGTGAACCTTTGGGTTCTATTCATCCTCTCTTTGGCAGGTATGTTGCTTGGTTTTGTGGACGCAGGAGGTTCAACATCTGTTTGCTTGGACGTCAATTTGGTTAAACTTTTCGTTTTTTTCTTTTTGTGTCCCTTCCGTGCCGTAAAATAAAAAAAAAACGTAAAGTAAAGTAAAAACAAAAACTAAAGCATACAAAATTGTGGTGTTGTTGTTGTCACAGAGAGGGTGAATTATTTCCAGATATCCGGTGTCGGTATTTTCTTGGAAGGAGCAAGTTCGGAGGTGGGAAGGCGTTTATGGCTGTCTGTAGTCGAGTCGAAAACTGTTTTGGGACGAGGGGAGGGAAACCGGGGTTGGCCGGCTGTGCCTTAGTCGATGCGCGCTGTCGTCGTCTGTATGAGCCGGAAAGGCAATGAGAGCCGACGGAGCGTCGATGGCGACAGTTCATCGGTCATCGGGACGTCTTGACGTCGGTCGTTGGGGCTTGCTGAATAACGACTGGAAGAGTCGAACATCTTTCGACGCTAGTAGCTTGCACGAATCGTTGTGATGCTGCTGCCTTCTTTGGTCCATCGCTGTCCACATCCGCGGTCTCAGCGCAGAATTGTCGGGAAACCGATAAACGTTGCACGCGCCAAGCTCTGGACGGCTGTGATTCGGATCATGTTTGTGATGGATGCGCACGAACACCCTGCCAAAGAACAGGGATTCGCTGGCAAGGTACGTCAGTTTTCGTCGCGATAGATATGCTGTAAAAGGCGTGAATTTCGTAACTGAGTTATCGACTCCGAATAATCTGCAGTGGTGACTGACTCGAATTTCATCAGCACAACCTATGGTTGAAGGCTGACTCGCTTGGTGAGGCTATAAATCGTTGAAAGGCAGTTCTACGGTCCTGGATCGCGACTCCTGCGATACCGAGAGCCGGCAAAAGCCTCCTGAATGGCGCTGGTAGGTCGTTCCGCGACTGTCGCTTGAACGCCATAGTCGCTGCAAGATGCTCGCGTGCTCGACGCTTTCCGACCCCAGTGGGCACGTTATCTTTGTCGAGTAATGGCACCGCCAGTGCGTGCGACAAGAGACAGCGACGCAGTGTCGAGCGATACAAACTGCAGTTCGTACCCAAGTACTGCATCAATGGTAAAATGTCCGATGGCTGCCTCTGAGGTTTTCGGCGGCTTCAAGTCGCGAGCACACCTGAACGACTTCGTCGTTCACCTCAAGATATGCATGGAATGCAAGATAATAAGCAGCGCGGCAGTGATCCGTAGCAGCTGTGTTACACAGGTCAGCTAGTTCCTGATCTGTATCGCTTGTTGATTACGACTAAACGGCTACGTTGCATCGGCATCGTAAGCAAAAATCGATGAAGTCGTAATTCAGTATACAAAGCGATGGAGCTAGACAGTGCAGCCGTACTAGCCCTCAGTTGCATGCAAGCTACATAGGACCTCGGACAGTATTCGGCGCTTTCTGTCTATTCGTGCTCCCTATCAACCGAGCAATGATGTCGATACGGCGAACTCTCACGATAGGACCACGGCTCGTTAAGTCCGCGAGTTTACAGAACACGAAAGTGAGACGACGTTGGGGCACGCAGACACCCGCACCGGCCAAGCCTCTCATCCGGGACTTCCCTCGTTCTACACAATCAGAACGATGAAGCGCCGTGCACTTTCCCCTGTCTCTCTCACTCTCAGATTCGGAGAAACTTGCGGGGACGGCGGAGGCATAGCGGTTGGCCGGCTTGCTTAGTGATGGGCGTGTTGGCATCTGGAGAGCCAGGAAAGGAAGGGAGGGGGGAGGGAGGGGGGAGAGGCGAGGCTATCTATCGGGCGTCTGAAGGTCGGTGGTTGGGGCTTCCTAATAAACTGGAAGAGACAACAATCTTTCGACGCTGAGTTGGAGATCGTTGTGTGTGTTGCCCTTTTCGTCCTCCATCTGGGGTCTACCAAAATGTCGGGAAACAATAAACGTTGCAGCCAAGTTGGACGGCGGTGATTAGGATCTGTTTGGATGTGGACAAACCCTCAAAAGTAAAAGGGATTAGTGGGAAGTAGTGTTTTGGGCAGATAGCGAAAAGGCGGCGTTTCTTTTGGGGAACCGATACGAGTGACGGTGTGACTCAAAGACGCCTTTCAGCAGGAAACATAGTCATCTGCATTCTACCCTGAATAGTTTCGCCGCTGTCTATTTCCTTTGCCTGGAGACTTTCCCTCTTTCTTTCTTTGCGGTGATTGGAGCTTCGTTGAGGGAGTCATTTGTGTACTTCTGTGTATAACTGTGTGCTTCGAATGAAAGAGCCTCCCTGTTTCAACTTGTCACTAACCTGCGTTACTCCAGCTCAGCCACTGTTTCAACCCGCAATTTCGTTCCTTTACTTCGTGCTGACTTTTTATTCATAATGAGCTCGTTATGGCGACAACACAGCTCCGAGCGAGTGTTTTGCGCAGATTACCTTGCAAAGCACAAAAAGAAGATCCCGATGCAGCGAAATTTTCGCAGTGTGAGAGAGCTCGGTGTGGACTGTTTGAAGCGAATTCTCCCGTCTGGCAGCTCCATGGAAGTGAGCAAGCTGGACTACCTGTGCTACAATTGTTTTACGCGTTTCACCAAGCAAATAACTTTGCGAAGCTCAGAGTTTGGCGTTGACAGCTTTATGCCTCCTAAGGAGGCCATTGAAGACCTCAACCGCAGCGTACGTTCAACGTTTGTGTCACCACTAAGACCACCAAGTGAAGTAAGAAGTCGAGACAGGCCTTCCTATGTAAAGAGGAAACAGACGGAGTTGGAGCAGGTTGTGACTGAGAATTTGCGCTCCAGGAATGCGTCTTGCGTACGATAAAAACGTGGCATCGGGGTCGTCGGAGCAAAAGTGCTCCACATGCACCGAGTGGGCGGACAACATTCGCCGTGCCTTTGCGACCACAGCCTCTTCCCGGGAACGCTGTCAATTGCTGACCCTCCTGCCATCAACCTTGACAAGAAATGAAGTCCAGAAAATCATCCCAGAGGCATCGATCTACATCATTAATAGGTCCCGGAAGCTGAGGGAGGACCACAGCGTGTGGTATGTGCCCGATCCCTATACAAGGTGTAAGGTGAGCCCTGAAAACATATCTGCAGCGGTTGAGTACAACAAGAAAGACGGGCTAGATGCTCTAGGCAGAGTCCCAATCAGAAGGACGTCATTTCCGTTGTGCTCAATGGCCAGAAAACGCTCAAGCCAAAACGCTTTATGACACGGTAAATCAGAGAAGCGTTTCGTGCATATAAAAGTGACCATCCCGACTCCGGCATCGGACTGACGAAGTTTTACTCCCTGCGACCCCGATGGGTCAAATGCAATCCCCAGCAAGAAGCATGGTTTGTGTGTACTGCGCAAACTATAACCTCTGTGTCGCCTCTCTACAGAACGCTTCTGGCTTACAACTTGACACAGCGGAATTAAACTCGGCATTCATTTGCAACCCGCCATCGCGCCAGTGCCTTTTAGGCGAATGTGATCATTGTCCCAAAGGCCAGTCTCTCACACTCGAAAAACTCAACAATTCCGGGGATGAAGAAATTTTTTTTTCAGCATGGGAGTCAGGCGAGCTTGTGAAAAAGACTTTAGATCCGGTCACTTTTCTGGAAGAGCTTCGTGTGTCGGTCTCAAGGTGGATCATTCACAACCATATCAGACAGACGCGAGGCAAAGCCGTCTACGAAGAAAAGCAGTGCGCGCAGCGTGGTAGCATTGTCTTCCACTTCGACTTTGCTGAGAACTGGACTGTTATCCTTCCTGACGAGATTCAAGCGTACCACTGGAAACAAAAGCAGGTCTCAATATTTACGTGTGTGGTGACGACTATAGAAAGTCGACATACAGTTTTGCCGTCACCAGTGACGACTTGCATCATGACTCCGCTTATGCCTGTCTGGCTCTACAAAAACTGAGAGGGTGGGTCGATGACAACCTTGCTGTGTACTCTCATTTGACATATGTAAGTGACGGTGCCGCCAGTCACTTCAAGAATTGCTTCCAACTTCATGAATTCCCCAAAAAAAATGTTTTTCCCAAAGCCCAATGGTTATTCTCAGCCACTGGGCTTGGAAAAAACGCGTGTGACGGAGTTGGAGGACTCGTCAAACACCAAGCAACGCTTCACAACTTGAGACAGCTCCCAGGAAAGGCCATTCAGTCTGCAAATTGCATGGTGAACAGTCTTTCCCAAAAACTAAAAGGAGTGAATTTCACACTTTTGAACAAAGATGAGCTTGTTGAATTCCGTGAACGGAAAAATGGAGAGTAGGTGGGAGTGCGCGCCTTTCCTGGTGTTCAGTCGCGGCATGTGTGGCTATGCAAAACATCAGAAGCTTCGACCTGTGACTTGCAAGTGGCACGGACTCTCGGGTGTCCTTGGAAGAATCTCCAAGTGCACACCTTCAGAATATGTTTGCGTCAAAATCTGTCAAATTTTGAAACCTATGAAGGCAGAACTGTGTTATATATGATGTGTAATTTGTTCTATTTAATGTACAATTTATTATAACGTGCCGAATAAAAAAAAATTACTTTTCTCTCAAAATAAGAAGTCGCAACCACTGCGTCGCACCACAGGGACACCGCGTGCCGAGCTTCGGAGAAGGGGCTCGGTAGAGGAGCTATATCTGTTACACCATCAATATAATGCAACATGTTTTTAATGGATAGTAACGCCCAAATAGAGTAGAATGACTGGTAAGAGTTTAAAAAAAATCGAGAACGGTTTTTTTTTTTAAATCGCCCTTAAAATTTTGTTATTTTGGTGCTTGTCTCGTGTTTGCTTGCCAAAATCTCCCCAACCCGCGCCTAAATAAATTTGAATTTTAGTGAATTTACTTCTATTTATAAGTAGCGTATTGAATTAAAATATGACGTTTCTGACTAAAGTATTTCCTAAGATACAGGCCTTCAAAGTTGGGGAAAAAACGGTCAAGTAGCCGAAATTGGTGTTTTTTTATATTTTTTTAAAAACATAATAAACAATAACAGTATTTTTTTCGTATTTCTAAGTACATATAGATTGCGCTAAAAAATTATGAAACTCACCTAAGAAGTATAACTTCAGTTATTAATCACCAAAGTTGACCCCTCCGGCTACGCAAGCAAATGCGACTTTCCACCTCTACGTGATGTACGATTTTTTGCGTCCGACAATTTTTTTTCTGGGTGAAAATAATTCTGATTTTGTTTATTTCGGACATCGGGAAATAACATATAAAATTATGAAGCAAATTAAAAAGGTCGACCAGCCACCCCCTGTTCGATCTTATCTGAAATCACCCTAATATTTGTTGATTAATACATTTTGTCACTCCTTCCTATGCTTAATTTTTCAGTGAATATTTCAAGACCCATAGCCAGAACAGTTTTTTGGGGAAGCCGCCCGAAATGTCAACATCGCGCCATACGCAAAACGCGCACATGACTGAGGGGGTGCTTACAAATTTTTTTCGCATAGACAAAATTGTTTTTCCGAAAACAAGGATTGGTTTTATATTTCTCGGTATAAAGCCAGCAAAATATATTTTTTTCATCGAAATTAAAAATGGTCACCGGACATGGTTGTTCGATCTCGTTCTGAAAACGCCCTACTTTCGCTGTTATTTTAAGAAAACGACGCGTAGCAGACCTTGCTGAGTGGCGTGAGGGGCAATGTCGCAAAGGTGCTGCGAGCTTATCCGGCACGGAAAAAACAACTCGTCCTAGCTGTCTCCGACTTCCCCGTCGTGCGCAACTCTCTCAACGACCTCGGCACCACTACCACTGTAACCCCGACCTACCCACAGAAAAGTGTGCCGGCGCGCACCTTGCAGCAAAGGCCGCGGCCGCAGCGTTTCGTCACGCTATGACTTCGCGGCGCTGCACAAAGGTCTTTTTGTTTCTTAGGACATCCGCATATAAATCGAAGGCGCGCAAGGCGCGGCGGCGTGATCTGGTGTAGTAATCGGCAAAGTTGAATTGTGTGGACAATTCAACGCCTCGTGCACGAGCATCGTTGTTGCATGCTCGCATGCGCCTCGTGCACGAGCATCATTGTTGCATGCTCGCATGCGCCTCGTGCACGTGCATCATTGTTGCATGCTCGCCGCGTGATGCCAAGTGTTGATGTCACGCGGCGATCCTTGCTGCTATAAAAAGAAAAGCCGACCCGCTCGGCCTCAGATCCATCATCGCCACCACCGTGTCCTGTCGTACTTTTCGGTCTTCCTGGCGGCCTGGTTCCGGAGCCGTTGGGCCGCCACGTAAGCGCTGTATTAGTACCCGCAGTACGAGAATATAACAATGGCGACGAGGATTATTGGTTAAGGGATTTTTTGGTGGCTTTGGTGGATCTCCGCGTCCCGGTCCACTGGTCGTGAGCACCGGCGCGTATATCTTTGTTTCTGTGTTGTTAGGCCGAGGCGCCAACGGAACAGTTTCCAAGTTCGCTTGTCGGATTTGAATTCCGACGGATTTATTTTAGCGAGAAATCTGGTTTTGTCTGATTAGGCCTACCTTCGAATGTCAGGCCTGAACCTTAACGTTCTGTGACGCCATTTTGAATTTTGCATTTTCGGCATTTTCGTTGCTTCTTGAGGTTTGAGGTTGAGGTTCTTGAGGTTTCAGTTTTCTTTTTCAATGCAATTCATAGCCATAGCTTGCGATCGCAACCGCTGCAGGGGTTACGTATGCAAAGGCGCTGCCTGTGAAATAACAGCGCACCGCTGTTAGCGGTTTTGAATACGTTCCTTAGCCACCTTAAAACGTTTAGGACATGACTCTCAACACTGCCGCAGCAGCGATTCCTTCGCCGGCCGTATTTTTGGCTGTCCCCGGCATGCCATCTCAGGCCTGGCCGGCGTGGAAGCAGGCTTTTATTTCATATCTTGCCGCCGCCGGGCTCGACGGCGTCACGCCGGTGAGGAAGAAGCACATCCTCTTCGCTATGCTAGGTGTGGAAGGACAACGAATTGTGTCCGCCTTTCAGCTAAACGCCGTGCCGGCCACAGAACAAATGAATGAGTTTGAAGCGTTTTTGGCCGCGCTAGAGAAACACTTCGAATTTTCCGGTTGTGTCACGTTAGAACGCCGCAAGCTACGTTCTCGGGTTCAGAGGCCTGGGGAAACCGTATCGGAATTTCTGGCAGCCCTACGGCATCAGGGTGCCTTTTGCGCGTACGGTAACACGCTGGACGAACGTCTTTGCGAAGTTTTTCTCGAAGGGCTAGACTCCAAGCGGGTCCAAGATCGTATTCTTCGTGAGTGCGTGGGCACCGCCGTGCCGACGCTTGAGCGAGCAGTGCAGCTTGCATTGCAGTTTGAGCAACTTGCTCGCACATCAGAGCAATTTCACCAACAACCCTTAGCGATCCAGTCTTCTTCCACCAACCCCAGTCCGGTTCTGTATATAGAGCCTGGGTTTGAACAGTCGCGCTCGTCCAGGACGACCCAAGATGGAGGGCAAGGATCGTGGGCGTCCCCGAGAGATGGCCAAGGTGGCCAACCCGCTCTTCCGCCCTGGCCTTACGATCGCCACACTCCGGCGCAAGCGGCGGTTCCCCCGGGATGCCCCGTGGCCCCCGAGTTTTTGGCCATGTTCCGCGTCCCTCGGCGCGCATGAGTCTGCCACCGCGTCGAGACGTCCCTCCTTTGCGAATGGGTCCGCGAGCAGCCGGCCCCGATCAGTGTTCTTTTTGTGGGCGCCGGAACCACGCCCGTGAAGTGTGCTCTGCCCTACATGCGCAATGTTTTCTGTGCGCGAAGATGGGTCATTTTGCCGTTGTTTGCCGAAGTCGCCGTCCACCGTCAGACATGTTCGTGTTCGACCAGCGGCAAGAGTCCCTTCCATCTCGTCGATACGGACAAGTTCAAGGACGTCAGCATGGTTCGTTTTCCCGAAGGCCTGGTCTGACACCAGTTCAAACGGTCGAAGATTGCGACTACCAGTACAGCGTCAGCGCAGTTGATGATGCGGCCCACGTCCGGTCCTTGGAGCGCCCTGCGGGTGAACGAAGTCGCCTCAACGCGTTCATTGCTGATGTCCAGGTAAATGGATTTCCATTGAAACTCCTAATTGACACCGGGTCACATGTGTCTATCCTAAATGAACAAACATTTAATCATGTCAATCGATCCAGACACATAAGGTTACAACCACCTACACGAAAGCTGGTTCATTACATGCATCAAACCATACCTATCCTTGGATGCTTTACGGCTCAAGTAATTTTCAAGGACCGTTTCGCACCGTTGTTTTTTTATGTTGTACAGAATGGCCGTAGCTTGCTCGGCATCGATGCTGTACGCGAGCTACAGATGACTTTGTCGGGCGCTAAGCATACGTGTGCTTATGTCAATGCAGCTGACGGAGGACGAGATCCAAGTGGAGATGTGACGTCGGCCTCCGTTCCTCAACGCCAGCCCTTCACCGTTTCGAACCGTCAGTCCCATCAGGAGGCGAGTTCTTTGGAAGCTCCTCACCGCGCCTTGTTTCCTACACCGCCGGAGGATGTTCCATCGCAGCTCCATTCTACGTCCAGCGCTCAAGTGGCTCTGGGAACGTCTTCGCGGCCGCCGCCTCCGCCGGTCGTCGTTTCAAGTTCCCCGCCGTCGTCTTCGCGGGACACGTCACAGCTTCCTCCCGGGTTTGAGAATTTTGAACATCTTTTTAGTCCAGAGCTCGGTTTGGTTCGTAACCACACACACACAGTGAAGGTGCGATACAATGTGCCACCTGTACAATCTAAGCTGCGTAGACTGCCTATTACATTGCGGGAGGCAGTTTCAGAAGAGATTTTTAAACTAGAACGACAAGGTGTCATCGAACGAATTGATGCGTCAGAATGGGTTTCACCCATAGTAGTAGTACGAAAGCCAGATGGTCGCATTCGAATGTGTGTGGACCTGCGAGCGCCGAATCAGGCTGTGGTGATTGATTCTTTTCCATTACCACACATAGACGAACTTTTGAATTCTTTGCGCGGATCTACCCATTTTTCTAAGTTAGACCTAGCGTCGGCTTATCACCAGGTTCGGCTTGACCCGACGAGCCGTGATCTAACATCTTTCATAACTCATGAAGGACTTTTCCGATTCAAACGGGTTTGTTTTGGCCTTGCGTCGGCGCCAGCAGCATTTCAAAAGATAATGTCGAAGATCTTGGAAGGATGTAGAGGCGTTCAGTTCTATTTAGACGACATCATAGTCTACGGATCCTCTCTAGAAGAGCACAACGCAAACCTACGTAAAGTCCTGTCTTGCATAGCTCAAGCGGGAATGAAGCTCAATCGTAAGGCTGTGTTCCAGGTGCAGGAGCTCTCGTTTTTGGGGCATCGACTGTCCATGGAAGGTTTAGCACCCCTTGCATCTAAGGTGGATGCCGTCATAAACTTTGAGCCTCCATCAGATTCATCGAAGCTTAAAGCATTTTTAGGGTTGGTTGAATATTACAGTAAATTCATACCCCACTGTTCCACCGTTGTAGAACCACTTCGTCGTCTACTCCGAAAAGGGGTCCCGTTCGTCTGGTCCTCGGAGGCAGAGGCCAGTTTTCGCAAAGTGCAAAGATGCATTCAAAATGCCCCAATCCTCTCGATGTTTGATCCCACACTTCCTATAGTCATAGCGACAGACGCCTCCAATTACGGTTTAGGCGCTGTGCTTCAGCAGCAGCACGGGAACAAACTTTGTCCTGTAGCCTTCGCGTCGCGCACGCTAACAGATGCCGAACGGCGCTATTCCACCGGGGAAAAGGAAGCCCTAGCGTGCCTTTGGGCATGTGAGAAATGGCACCTCTATCTGTGGGGTCGTCCTTTCGTCATTAGAACTGATCACCAAGCACTAGTTACTTTGCTGTCTAACAAAGGTTCTGGGATCCGACCGTTGCGGATCACGCGTTGGACTTCGCGGTTGTTAAATTACAATTTCAAGATGGAATATCTCAGAGGAACCAATAATTTGGTAGCCGATGCATTTTCGAGACTTCCTGTGCGCGACACGGAAGATGGCACCATGTTTGAGGACGATGTTATCGCTCTCATTACAACTCCTCTGACTCAGGCGGAATTTCAAGAGGCCACGCACAACGACCCAGTGTTACCTGCGGTCATCCGCTATACCACGTCGTCTTGGCCGGAAGACGTGACTCCTGAACTTAGACCATATTTCCACGTTCGGGAGCAACTTTCTGTACAAGCTAACATATTGTTTCAAGGTGAAAAGATCGTCGTGCCTGAGAGGTTACGTGCAAATATCATCCAACTGGCACATGAGACCCATCAAGGTATATCAAGAACCACGAGCGTCATCAGGGATCGGTACTGGTGGCCTCGCATGAACCAAGAAGTTAAGTCAAAAATTGAACATTGTACAGTCTGCCATTCAACAGATAAGCCAGTGAAAGCGGCACCTGCTCCTTTGCAACCAGTCGAGTTTCCACAACAGCCATGGGAAAAACTTGGTATCGACATCGTTGGCCCTGTGGATCGTGCACCTCCTAGTCAGCGGTTCTTTATAGTTCTCGTTGATTATCATTCTAAATGGCCTGAAGTGCAACCTGCAGCTTCAGTTACCTCTTCTGTTGTTATCACCTTCTTAAAGAATGTCTTCGCACGTGAAGGTCTCCCTGCTGAGATTGTTTCTGATAATGGGGTTCAGTTTGTGTCGAAGGAGTTTCAGGACTTTCTCTGTCAGAGTGGTATTAAACACCGACGTGCATCGTTATATCACCCTCAGAGCAATGGTCAAGTAGAGCGGTTCAACCGCGTGTTAAAATCGTGTTTGCAACTGGCTGTAGTACAAGGACGGCCTCTGCCAGACGCTGTTCGTGACTACTTGGAGGCATATCGCCGCACTCCTCACGCGGCAACGGGACAAGCCCCGTGTATCCTACTTCACGGTCGAATGCACAGATCGAAACTTGATCTTCAGGGCATGCCGACTCCACAGCTGCCATCTACTTCCGATCATCGTGATGTACACGACAAAGTTCATCACTATCAGCAGAAGATGAAGTCTTATTCAGACACTCGTCGAGCTGTCCGACAACCACTGTTTACAGTTGGTCAGGCTGTTCGTGTTTTTCAACCGAAACAACATAACAAACTTCGCAGTCGATATTCGACGCCTCAAATAATTCAAGAACAAGTCGGTCCTGCGACGTATAGGTTTTCGGATGGTCGAACATGGAATGCCGACAAGTTGACCAAGACATTGTTGCAGCCTGAACGCCAGGATATGGAGATATACCCTTTTTGCGATGATGACGATGAGCTTCTTCCCAACGTACTTCTACCTGTTCCTCCTAGGCCGATTTCTGATACAAGGAGCACTGTTCCGACATCTATAACTACTCTCCCTGGCTGCAGTTTAACACCTGTATTGACGGGTGTGCCGCCACTACATGCAGTGCCGGAACCTTCTACACCAAGTTTCCTGTCACCTTCTACCCGGCCGGTTGGGGACACTGTTGCTGAGTGGGGACAACCTGTGGTCCAAGACTCATCGTCCTCACCAGGGCCTGTGGAGGCCGCCATGTCTGATCCGGGTTCCCCTGAGGAGCCTGGCCTATCGTCTCCGAGGCAAGAGAACACCTTCGTTCCCAGTCCGAGGTCCACTTCTGTGCCTGGTCAGAGTTCACCTTCAACAAGGCCTGTTGATCTTCGTACAAGCTCTCCTGTGGAACCTGGTCCACATATACCGGAGTCGTATGCTGTTATGCATCCGAGCTCTCCACATGTCGAACCGGGCTCCCGATCACCGGTAGAACCAAGCACCAGCACACCAAATACTTCATCAAATTCGGCATATTCGTCCATGCCTGAACTATTGGACGTATCCAACAACGTGAGTGATGTTTTGACGCATTCCTACGAGCCAGCACCTGCAGTGGAAGCTCCACCGACATCAGAGGGCCGACCCGTACGCCAACGTAAACCTCCAAGTCATCTGAAAGACTATTTCATTTATTAAAGACACTGAATAACTTGTGAACAATGAGTGCGGGACCTAAAGGACCAGTTTCACCTTTAATAACGCAGTAAATTTTTTTCGTCGAAGGGGAAAAGTGATGCGTAGTTCAGCACTTTACTCAAAGTAAGAACGAGTGACAGTGATGTGTATCACGCGTGACAAGGACATGTGAAACACCGTTGCCGGGACACCTGTGCTTTCATGCACTGAAGAACTTTTGGGACAAAAGAGTGAATTTATGTTTTACAATTTCAAGCTTAGATGAACTTTGAAGTGATAACGAATGTATTTTCAGTAATTCTGTGTAATGTAACGCTAGAGGTTTTCCTTCCCAGTTTTCTTAATTTAAAGGGAAGGAGAATGTAGTAATCGGCAAAGTTGAATTGTGTGGACAATTCAACGCCTCGTGCACGAGCATCGTTGTTGCATGCTCGCATGCGCCTCGTGCACGAGCATCATTGTTGCATGCTCGCATGCGCCTCGTGCACGTGCATCATTGTTGCATGCTCGCCGCGTGATGCCAAGTGTTGATGTCACGCGGCGATCCTTGCTGCTATAAAAAGAAAAGCCGACCCGCTCGGCCTCAGATCCATCATCGCCACCACCGTGTCCTGTCGTACTTTTCGGTCTTCCTGGCGGCCTGGTTCCGGAGCCGTTGGGCCGCCACGTAAGCGCTGTATTAGTACCCGCAGTACGAGAATATAACATCTGGCCTCGCGATATTTCGTCACTCGGTGACATATTCGTCACTAGAGGGGCACGGCTGCCAGTCAAAGTGGCTATTCGTTGGCGGCACAAGAACGCACACCTTATTTCGGCGACGGCAGCGGCGATCGTCAGGCGCTTATCACGCCGCGTACGCTTCTGTGCCTGAGAAACGCGCTCTTTCGATCCAAAGAAACGTAAGAGTGATGTCTTCTGCTGTTGTGTCTTCTGCAGTGTGCTACTGCAAGCTGCTGGCGGCACGCGCTGACGACAGCTGCTCCCGAAGAAACAGCAATAAGGATATCCCCAGCCGCGTGCCGTGCAGACCGTGCGCTTGAGACAGGAGAAGCTGTAGACCGAGTTTGGGTCGCAGATAATGATGATGATGCTGATGGTGGCGGCGGTAATGCTTGTGATGATGATGATATCTACGATGTCGTTGATGATGATGATGCGGCCTTTTCTCTTTGCCCTCAGAAGAGCTCAAAAGTTCTGCCCTACGAGGCAAAACAAAAAAATGAGTGACGTTTGCAATGCTCTGTAATGCCGAGGTGGAAGCGCAGCTTTTGAGGAGGATGGGAGCACATGCCCCTCCTCCTCCTCTGCTGCCATCCCATTTAGCGGTAAGTTTTTGATCAATTTCTTGCTAAATCCAGCGGGGAGATTTTTTCTGCTAAATTTGGCGGGAGAATTTCTTCCACTTGGCCCTAGCGGGGAAATTTACTCCCCCTAAAGTTAGCGGGGAAATATTTCCGTTAAATTGAGCGGAATATTTTTTTCCACCAGATTTAGCGTGGAGAGATGCCTCCCGCTAAATGCGAGAGAAAATCTTTTTCGCCTAAACTTGGCGGGGAAATTTCTCCGGCAAATTTAGTGGGGGAAATTTTTTCTGCTAAGTTTAGCGGGAAATTTCTCCGCTAGATTTAGCGGGAAATCTCTCCGCTTTATATAGCGGAAAAATTTTCCAGCCTAAGTTAAGCGGGCAAATTTCCCTGTTACGTTTGGTGGGAAAATTCGGCGGCGGCTTTCCAGGCGAGCTATGTGCTTTTTTGGCAAGGGAATCTGAAGCGCTGGACGCCGTGGAAGTCGAGGCGACAGCGGCTTTGCGGCGGTTGCGGACCCATTCGCGCTGCTGCGTACGTCGCCGCTCCTCGCCGCTGGCCTGTCTCCTTTCCCCGAAAGGGATTGCGCGGCCGACCCATCGTGAGTAGCGCGTGTGTACGAAGGCACTCTGAATCGTTTGTCCGATGAAACTGCTACGTGTCCATAGAAAGTTGTCCACGAAACGAGTTTCGAGGAAACGATAGGGACTCACAAAACGTGACATCCATCTGAGTCGTATCTTTTCCATCACTACAATCGTAACTTTGGCAAAGCGATGCCACTTCGGCTAACGCGGAAAAATCGCGCGTCTCTACGGCACAGGCATTGATAAGCTATATAGACCGACACGCGGAGCGACTCTTGTTTACCAACACGGCCGGAAAGACGCGCATGCGCGGTAGCTATGTGGGCAAAAGCAGCCCGGCTCTCCGTGTTTTCGCCATTGTGTTCTATGGCGTGCGCTCGTTGTTGACGTTCTAGGGACGCTTGTATCTTTATTTGTGCGTCGTATTTCCTGACAACGTATGTCGTATGCTATGCCCGACTATTTGAGCTCGCTGCCCGAGCCTGAACGGCAGCGGTATCGAAACAAACTGTGCGTGGACGGCGTTGCCTACGAGGATCCGTACGCCGTAAACAAGGCCTGCTGGACTTCCGACGTAAAGTTGCTGCCACCTAAGTCGACGGCTCACGTCGTCGTTTATTAAGTTCTTTCGCCAAGCCAGTTGACGGCCGACACGGTGCAGGCGTACAAGTCTCTCGAGGCCTACGATTACTTCGAGTCGGTTTCCGCACTGCCGGCTGGATCGGCAGAACTTGGGTCTACGGAAGTGTATTAATTAATTGATTGCATACACACAGCGTCTTCAAGTAAAGGTATGATATTTTTCTACCCTCATGACCACAAGGCATGACAAGCAGTGACGCTTTGTCCGTTCTGCAGTCCTCGCAGTAACACGTTACAAGTAACGGCGTTGCCGGAACGCGTCACTTTTTTCAGTAACGTAGTAACCTACTCGTTACGTTTTCGACACAATAACGCGGTAACGTACTTACGTTACTATTTCAAGTAACGTAGTTACGTTAATCGTTACTAACTTCCCAAGTCTTAAAGAAATTAGCACTTCATTTTTTTCCGTGTTGTTAGGCGTCAAGCCATGTTTTTCCTTGCGTTTTTCTCGTGAGTATTTAGGAGAAACCGTAAAAAGAGATGAAGTAATTATGTTCAGTTTCTGCATGGAGATAATGTTTCTTGATATATGACCTGTATCGTCAAAACCGTAAAATGCGTTAAATCATAATTTAAAAAAGTAACGCAGAAGTAACGTGCGTTACTTTTTATCGGTAGTGGTAACTCGTTCCTTTTATTTTTAGGTAACGTAGCTCAGTAACGCGTACTCTTTATTTGCAAGTAACGAGTAACGTATTTCGTCACTTTTTTCGGTGACGCCTACAACACTGCCGTTCTGTCGCCGATCCCCTTCTGCTGGGTATAGCACGGACGTAGCTCGAGCCGCCGACGAGCGCTTGGCCGATGCTTTGTGCGCGAACACCATGGGAACAAAATCCGGGTGGTCTCGATCAGACAACGGTTTCCCTGCACATGAGCAAGCCTCGGGACGGAGATTGAAATGGAAGCCGCACTTGCCTTCAAGAAAGTGTTTGCCGCACAAACGGTCGTTCGCGCGAGGCGACCATTCTTTTCGATCCACGGATATTATCCACCTTCTATGCCTTTCAGAGTCTGCCGGGAACTTGTGGAAACTCACTCCGCTGCTTTTCTTGTACATTTCGGTGCAATTAACGGCAACACAGCTTCGCGGCATGCTGAAATGCTATGACGCCCATGCGAAACGTGCGCGCTTTTGCCCACACCACCCGGCTCCGGCGCGATCGCAGCGCCGCCGCAGCTCCGTGACGTCAAGCCCGCGTGTCGGTCTATTGCTTGAAATCATGCTGCTCGTCCTCTAACGTCTGTCTCGCTCCCGCTTTAAGAAACCAATCGGTGGCGAGCGTCTGTTGGGACCGCACGTCAAACTTAGCGTGACCTGTGCTGAACACGTTCGGACGGCGACGGAACGCTTGAACTGCCGTCAGACGGCACTTGAACGCTCCGCAAAGGCGTCGGGCGTCCGTCGTCCGACGGCGCTCAGGACAGAGGCCCACGTTTTCGACGCACGCGTATCTTTTTCACTCTGCGGAGCGAGCCACAGGTTTTGAAGAAGGTATACCTTCTTTTCAAATAGCGAGATAACACCGGACAGAAGCATAATTAGAATCAAGCAGAGCTCTGCAAGCCACACGGACGCGACAGTTTGAAACAGCGGCGAAACACTTCGCAGAATGGAAAGGAACCTTTTAGTTACGGCGCTTGCACCATGCAGTCGTCCATGGGCTGTCCACTATTTACGAGGGTTGGCAAGACGCATCGTCTCTCTCGGTCATCGTTTGCTCTTCTTCAACACGGTATTCCTAAGGAAGATGCGTAAAATGTTCGCAAAAACGGCTAAAACGTAGAAAGGAAGGCGATTGCGTAGGAGCCCTAACCAGCGGCGCCAACGGAAGTTGATTGCAATAGCGATGGTCTTGCACAGTTTTTAAGAGCCTTGTGGTCTTTTTTTATATAAAAAACAAGCCTAACGATTGAAAAAAACAACAACCTCGCTTTAGCTAATTACTATCATAAGAATAATGCTAATGTCACTACAATAATAATGTTAACAAATTAACGAAAAATTAATTAATATCAAGTTTTATCTAAACTTTGAATTCAATCTTTCTACGTTTTCTTTTTCTGTGTAAAACCGAAATTATCTCAATCTACGTTTCCTTGGTCGTATTTTCGCGCGCGTGCGTGCGTGCGTGCGTGCGTGTGCGTGCCTGCGCGTGCGCGCGCGCGCTGTGTGTGTGTGTGTGTGTGTGCGCATGTGTGTGGGTGTGTACATCTCCGGTGTGTGTGTGTGTGTGTCTGTGCGCGCGCGCGTGCAACCGTGTGTTTTTATGCATTTTGTTAAACTGCGCCAGCACGAAGACGATTTGGATGTTCGTGGACGCTAAAAAAGACTAATTGATTATTATTTATTAATATTATTATCATCATTGAATCATGCCAGCGTGAAGTCCTAATGGTTCTTCCTGAACTCTGCAATAAACACTGATTTAGTGATTGATGGATTTTTCTTTTGTCGGTCATGATTTCTAACAGTTGCCAATCGGCCACGCAACAGTGCGAACATCCGTTGCTCTTCTAAATATTACGCTTCGAACGTACCGCGAGGAGCCCGACGCCGTCCCGAAAAAGAGACTTCAATTCGATTACAATTTGGAAGTTTCACAACGCGTCTACCAGTTCAGCCACCAGTTAGTTTGGCGAGTTCATATTTTTTTCAGTCTGTCAAGTTTGTTCTTCATTGTTTTTCATTTGAGCAGTTCAGACAGGCCGTCAGTTGGGCGAGTTCCCTTTCTTAGTTTGTTGATTTTGTTTTCCATTTTTCGCAAGTTAACAGCGGTTTGGTTTTCCAATTTGGACACTTCAAGAGCAGAATGCGCAGTTCAAATTCTGCTATAACCAGTTAAGATTCGCACTGTTGTTTTTTGTTTTTTTAGTAGGGTATGACGATAATTTGCACAATAATTCCAGCCTGCTATAGCTTAATAGACAACCCGTGTAGCAGGCGACATAAAAAAATAACGCAAATTTAAATAGAAAAATTTTGCACTTCAAGTGAAGAGCTCAAACTTATTGTTCTAGACATAGGAGAAACTCGGACATGATGTCCCAGTCCTTGACAAAGTAATAAATTAAAAAAACGAAAAAAAAACAACGAACGCTTCCTTTTTTTCTGGTGTAACACTGCAACAGCTCACAAAAGTAGAACAAAATCGAATATTCATTGTAAAAAACAAAAGACTGCACGAAAAGTTTAGGTGGAGCAAGGTTCCACTAAGTGGAACAGAAGTAGGTTGAACCGCTGATCAGCCTGCTCCAAATTTACGTGTTCCATATATAGACCCTTTCTTCAAGGGCGCAGCCATCTTGAATTGTCGTCACTTCCAGTATGGGCGATGACATTGTTTTGCCGTCGCCACACCAATAGAATGCATTTAGAGAAAAGCGTAACCGTCACCCATTCTCGTTTTCTCTCCTCTATTTTTTTACTACTTGCATGTTGAAACGTTCTAATATTTTTTCATCGCCCATACCGGAAATGCCTACTTGGCGGTCGGGGGCGAGAGTAAGCGGAAAAGGTCTATATAAAAAAATCAAGTATTAAAAAAAGAAGTTTTTACCTAAAACTGTTTGATCCGCTGAAAATGTGCCTCAGCTCACTCGTTGCCTTCTCAGGAATTGTTTCAAAGAGGTTAGAGCCTCAGAATTGAAGCTGTACATATGAAGCTTTCAAGCTGCGATTGCAGATGGCACATTAAACACATAATTAAAAAGTCATCAAATTGTTTTGGTTAATTCAGGTTTGGAAGCGCTGCGCCAGTTGCGTCATTGTGCGCCTATCCACTTTTCGCTGCGCCATATGCTGCTCCCAAGCACAAATGTAGCGCCAAAAATAACCATAAAGCTTTTCTTTTCTTTTTTTAAAGTTACATGTTGATGTGGTTGTGTCAACGTCAAGGCAGGTTATTCTAGTTTGATGAAAGCAGGTACAAAGTGCCTATTTTCATCTAACGAGAATGACCATGGTTTATTCCGGACCTATAACACAGTCCATCTAGAGTCTTCAAGCGCCAGCAGCGCGAGGGACAACATCGCGCGAGTTGGTTGTTGAGGCCGTCCGTTTCGAACGCGAGGAAAAGTAAATGCTTATTTTATTGTTGTACAGAGAAATGCCGTATTTGGACGAATAACAACACACAATAAAAGTCTTGCGCTTATTTCTCTTCCTCGTACCAGTGCCTTCGAAGCACTTGTTTGGACGCGTTTGTTTCTGCCGTCAGTACCCCAGCTGAGCCAACAACGGCATGCAGGTGTCTGATCTCTGGAAACGGGGCATGCATAGCTGGCTTTGTCAGTAGTACTAACGCATCAATTCGTCGTTTTTTTTAGAGCGCAGCTCTTAGGCGCCCGTTTCCGGCTTCGGCGTCGCCGTCGGCATAACCACCCGAGGTCACGTGACCTCCCTGAGGTCACGCGCCCCCAGGTCACGTGGCCCCCAGGTCACGTGACCCCCCCCCCGAGGTCACGGGGTCCCCAGGTCACGTGGTCCCCCAGGTCACGTGGTCCCCCAGGTCACGTGACCCCCGAGGTCACGATGATGATGACGATGACCATGCTGATGCCGATGACGTCATCAGTGACGTTACTGATGACGTCATCGGCATCCGCATCGTCATCGTCATCATCACTGATGACGTCATCGGCATCCGTATCGTCATCGTCATTGATAACGTCATTAGTGACGTAAAGCGACCCTCCCTGAGGCCATGTGACCCCCTTCCCCCTTCCCCGAGGTCACTTTGCCCCCCCCCCCCCCTGTACCCTCCCTTTTTCCTCCTCAAGAGCTGCGCTCTAATTCGGCGTTACAGGAAGTTGTAAACGGCTTTCACTTTTTTGTTCTTTTTTTTTACAGTGCGAAATATTGCGCGCATAAAATCGCGTATACCGTAAAGGCTCGTATGAACGCCCGCCCCCAAAACAACACCCATCTCAGATTTTTTTTTTTTTTTTGCTAGATATACGGTTTTGATTTGAGAGCACTGGCCCGCGGGTATACCCAGGTTGCGGGTTCGATTCCCGCCCGAAGTGCCCGCAATCTGACAGAGGGTTGTCGCGGAGAAGACACCGTGTAACCGAGCTTTCGGTTGCACGTCAAAAGATCCCCATGCGGTCGAAATTAATCCTCAGTCCTCCGCTGGAGCGTGTTAGATACCCGTCGTTGGTTTGGCACGTAAAACCCCCAAAAATTTGATTTTGACTTTTGGGCTGAATATTCGAAACATAAAATTCCCAAACAGTGACGACCCATGCACCCACCCCCAACCCCCGCTGATTCCCGCCGGATATCGATCACGCGATGTCCGACGGGAATCAGACCAACCGTGCGATCTCCCGTATCGGTGCGTGTGACAAGCGTGTTCGCCGCGGGTTTCCCCGTGCTTATCGCACCGGGATGGGCGAATCTGCAGCGCCCGCAGTCTGCGACATGATGCAGATTCCTAACACACTCCTGCGTTTCTTTTTTTTCTTTGCTATTTGCGTTTGCGACATTGGTCGCGGGAACGGCAGCGTTCTTCTGCCGTTCCCGCGACAGGGGAGTTTATAGCGAATTCCCGCGTGCTCATCGCACCGTGGAACGCGAATTCGCCGTGTCTGAGATCTTTCGTATCAGTTATAAAAATTCCGTGGGTGTGCAGGTGAGCTGGTGATAGTCAATTATGATGTTTAAAACCTGCCACTGTGCCGGGAAAAAAAATAGGAAACTTAGAAGTCACAGAATTTCCGTTCCAAATAACTTGTAGAGCCCCCCCCCCCTTTTTTTTCTTTCCATGCGCATCACCAGTTTTTTAAATTAAATTTTGTTGCCGTATTTCCTTACATGGCTTAATTCAAATTTTTCACTATTTGTCTTTTCATTTTGATTGGCGATTCATACAGTACTTTATCGTGTATAAAGGTACGTAAAAAACCGCTGGCACCTGTTCATCAGTACGATTTAAACAAAAAATTTACTTGTGAGAAAAACCTGCCGTTTTGTGGTGGTACTTTATCATTTCGTCTGCCACTTTTTTTTTTAAAGCTTCCAGAATTTTTTATACCCACCGGAATCGGCCAATTAGCGTTGATCACGTCACCTTTCGAGTCCTAAGGCTGGGCATTGATTAAACGTGTTAACCCGTTTAATCGCCATGCTTTAATCGATTAATTATTCGGTGTCGTTAATTTATATACAGAATATTTAAAAAAAAGTCAGAATTCTATATTTTTGTTTTTGCCTTTGCTGAATTTGTGATAAACTGCGCAATGTTCAACTTGGATTATGAAGAAATCACGATGTGTAGTTGAGAACAGTTCAGAGACACTCGCAGTGATGGAAGTGCTGCTCCATTTGCGCCAAATTGCGCCATGAACGAAAGTCTGCTACATCTCGTGCCAAAGCGTCATTTTCGCTCAAAATTGCGCCATAAATGCGCCAGGATAGGCTTAAAGCAAAATATAAAAATAATTTAATATTGGTCGGCCCTAATATTTAGAAAAGTAGAAGAAAAAAATGGTACGAATTTATTTCACGGCGTCTCTACTCGCCATATAATTTGTTTCATCTTAGGTCTGAGCACAATCGAAAGCTTGAATGCATGCAACCTCGAAAACACAAACTAAAAGCGCAAGTCACGGGGCATTCACTGCACCCAATTGGTTTAGCCGATGAAAAAACACGTACAGGAAGATGAATGCCATGATATCGTGCTTTTATGCTGTTTGATTG
>JAZHYW010017848.1:0-13446 GCA_037355805.1 Ixodes ricinus
GGAGCTTTCTCCGGCGACCGCCGTCCCGGAAGATACCCGTCGCACCCCTCCCGCCCGGACCCCGACGACCACTGGCACTATGTTCGTCGAAGCATGTTTTAAGAACACACACTCCAAAAAAAGGGTGTACATGGGTGCTCCCTTTGGGGGAGTCAACCAATGTCCCATATACAGCTCTTAAGGTTAACAGCGCATGATCAATCACACACACAGCTCGCCCAATCACACGCACATACACAATCCGCCCAGGTTTTCATTTTATCATATACAGCTCATTGAGGAGTCATGTGATCCCACTAAATCGGGGACTTCAAGTACTCCCCATAAATGGGGAGAACATTAAGTCTAGCACATAATTCGAGTCCCCCCGGACTCATTTGACACATCCTACCAAGAGCGTTTTTCAGCGCCCTATATTACGCCTAGGGCTTCGAGTGAACCCCTTAATTTGATGTGTTGCTTGACTCCATTTATACCTACCAGGTGTTCACTCGGGTCCCCTTATTATGGGTGCTGTTTAACGCCCTTTTAAAATCTCTGGAGTTAACGCGTTCCAGCGCTCATTACGACTCCTAGGAGTCTCATAATTCCCCGGTCTCACCGTAGGAGTCACATAACCCCTATAAGTATAGGATTTATTTAACTCCCTGGGTGTTCGGTTGACACCCTCATATACACCCCGAAAACTTCAGTGCGTCTACTTTCCCGTCAAGCATTTGGGGGAGCCAACTGCTGCAATCTAAGGGTGGGGCTGGGCAAATGAATTGGTCGTAAATTTGTTTGGACCTAAAAAACAGACTGCACACTGACATTGAACAGGACTTGCCACGTGCTTACGTCATGCGCAGTGACGCTGCGCAGTCTATCGTTTCAGGTCTAGACGCAGCCTCGTCATTCGCATGGATCCCTGCGAAGATTGCAGCGATTGGCTCTCCCAAGTGCCTAGTGGGAGAGTACACGTTCCAGATTTCTTAGTGTTTAGGCGTGATCTCTGTATCAGCTTGGTGGAGTAGAGGCGCTGTCCAGAGCGTCAGTTCTTGCTCTCTCTATTCGCAGCTTCTGAAAGAATATCGCACAAAGACAAGCTAGTGACGATTCGAGTCTTTATTCTCACGCAATAAATAATGGGAAATAAAGAAAAAGTTTAATTGAAAATGCAGCTTATTCGTTTCGCCATTTCGTCTATGTTTTTGTGGTGCTCGGAAGCGTGCCGCAAGATGTTTGCACCGTTGCGGGCAGGGGCGTATTAAGGGGGCAGAGGGGGGGGGCTTATGATGCTTCAGCCTCGCCCCCCCCCCCCCCCACCCAAAATCCAGCCTACCCTATAATAGACACATGCATTTTGACCTCCCTCCCTCCACCTCCCCGCACCCCAAGTCATAGACATCCCAGCTACCTCAGCCACCCCACCCCCCCCCCAACCTGAAAAAAATTCCTGGCTACGCCACTGGTTACGGGTAGTAACGGTGTTGAGGCCATGCTGAGGTCACAACATGAGAAGAGCTCTTTCACGCTCCAATCCAATCTAAGCGCGCGCTCAACGACGCTTTTTTTCCGAGAGACGCTGGTATTTCGCTGGATGCTGCGGAACACCAGAAAAACAGACATTTTGAAATATGAAGTAAAAACTTAGATTCTCAAGGACCCTAAAGCCAGGGTCACGCTGCTTTTGTATCACACAAAAGACAGTCTGGAAACAGATTCGAGCGCGAGTCACCTGGAGATCTGTGCTTCGAATGCCGGCAATGAGTTCAACGAGAAACTTGGGCACGCGGCATTCGAACCAAGGATATTGCAGTGAGTCGTGTTTGGAGACTGTCTCTCGTGTGATGTACGTGCAGTGTGAGCCCGGCTTTAGGTAAACCATATTACTCGCATGATTTTTACTAAGGTGTTTTAATATACGGCATACGCTCAATATCAAATGTCTCTATAGTGCAAGGTCCTTACATATTGGCGACTTCTGCCACGTCTGCCACTCAACGGGCATCTCTGCAACTGTCGCCGGCGCAGCAGCAAACCAGAGTTCGTCTTCATCAAGCGAATGACGTTGAAGCTCCCATGACTCCCGTTATAAGGGAGAAACATAAATATATATTCAGATGTGCACGAAAACTGGTTACCGCGAGTGCTTTCCAGTTACTGTTCTCTTGATATCTAGGTATATTTGAGTGCTTCATGCATTATTCTGTGTGCCCATAAATAGCTTTGTATACAATGCGGGACGCGTCTTATTCAACGTAAATACGAAGATGGAAGGCTGGGTCAAGCATCGACATCACCGCAGCACCAATGTACATATGAACTCCTGAAATCAGACTTCGGCCGGTTACTCGAAACAATTGATAGATTATAATTGCAATTACGTGACAAATAAAGCAACTAGTGAGCGTTATATATTGCTGATCACAAGAGTGATAGCGCGTACGAAAATGTCAGATATGGCCCTGATATATTTTATATACGGCCTGATATGATAATATAAGTAGTCAGATAGGGAATATATGGGAGCAAATACGCCCGGATATCGCCATATAAGTGTGCAAATACTGCCAGATGCGGCCGTATAAGTGCGTAAATACGGCCCTATTTCGCCATATACGCGTGCAAATATTGCCCCTGATAATGATATATGGGCCCGTTTCGGTCGTGCAAGCAATAAGTCATATGTACTCGCCAAGACAAGTTGATTGATCTATATTGCATGAGTCTCATATAATTGGTTAATTATTGTTAACATCGTTAAAGTGAAGTTATTCCAGGTATTTGGACCAATTAACCAATTGCGCATTTTGAAGATTGAAAGACAAATGAAATTTGGTTGTATGTTTGATGTGTGACATTATGACGAAGTGCATAAGATCGGAAAGCGAGTTAATCAAATAATGGATTTGAGATCGCAGCTCTTAGGCGCCCGTTTCCGAGTTAAGCGGTGTCCGCGTCGCCATCGAGTAACCGCCCCGCTAAATTTAGCGAGAAATTGAATTGGTACTTATGTCACTTGACGTCAATTTTCCCGCTAAATCTAGCAGTGAAACTAATTTTGTTCGTGTTTCCCCGCTAAATTGAGCGGGGAAACACGAACCGTTAGCTTACTGAAGATGCAAGACGCTACTTCGTCGTCCCGAATCCTTTTTCCTTCGAACGCCTGCGAAGCCGTTGCGCCCTACGCAGCATCTTTCAAAAACCGTTCGCGCAGCATCGTAACCATCCGCTTGCGAGCGTGTGCGATTCATCGTGTGTTGAAAGTCGGAAGATGTGCTGTCCGTGGTGTCTTTTATGTGCAACTCTTTCGTAAAAAAATTTGAAATTTAAAAACGCGAACATAACAGCAGTGTACACATAATTTTAAATTTATTGGTAAAAAATATATATATACACATTTATTTATATATTTGTGGACATCGTGCGCAAAAAAAAATAGTCGCGCTTATTTCTTTATTTTAAATTATGATGTGGGTTATACGGCGTAAAACATAGTATCGTCAAACTCGCATCGTTTTGGGTTACTTTCGAACCAGACTAGAGTGCCTTCATGTCCGCTTCGCATAGAGTGATGCCAACTGCCTGTTTCCCTTTCCCACACCCTCTCCCGCCGCCATTTTGTTCCTCATTGTTTCCCCGTGGGCCGGAAAGTGGCCTTTGTGTCCATCGGTCCTCCCATCCGAGGGGCGAAAATGCTAATCCTCCCTCCGTGGGTTCCACAACGCTGCTCCGAACTTGTGAGATAAGGTGCTTGTTTCCGGAGAGGGTTATTTGCGTCTCCAGCTAGTTGCTCGCCCTCCCGCGGCGGAAAAGGGAAGCGCTCTAGTGAGGGTCCCCCGATTCTCCCGTGCAGCGTGCGCGGCGGAGCTACGCGCGATCATGGCTCGCGAATTGTCATTTCCGAACGCAAACAACACTCTTTACTGTCCCAGCGTAGTGCTGCAGCCGGTATGGGATTGTACTTTACTATACTTCGTTTCACCTTATCTTGTACCGCAGCGAAGGCTAGAAGCGCGAGCACATAGCGTTGGCAGATGTCCTTGGTGCACGAGAGCGTGTTCCGCCGAGATGTGCTTTAGAGCAAGGAGCTCGCGCTTGCAGCCTTTCCTGCGGTACAACACAAGCTGAAACAGAGTATAGAGAGCTTTAGTATTGCGCATAGAAGCAAACGCAAGTGCTGTGCGTTTGCGTTAGAGTTGCGTGCCCCACGTTGTGCGTGCGCCTCATCGCCATGCGCCAATCCAAGACCAAAATTGTGGGCTCTGCGCACGCGCAGTGTAGAACACGCAGAGCTAACGCAAACACACAGCGCTTGCGTTTGCTCGTATACCCAATACTAAAACTCACAACTGTTTCACTGTTTCACCGGCTTGCAACGACAACGCAACGTGCTGCAGTGAGCAGACGTGCAAGCAGGTAGGCGTTCCTTCGAACTGGAAAGGCTGAGATTGGCAAAACGACGGAGCATAAAAATGAAAGTAACTAAATGCTATAAAAAATTTGATAATTAAAAAAAAAATATATATATATATACATTTTTTATTTTAGGGTATTAGGGCTGGGAGGATATTGACCGCGACTTTGTACCTCTTGCCGAGTGTCAAAAGTCGCGACATTCAAAGCAAAATGCGCTTTACCCACAATTAATGCAATTTTACAGGGATTTTTCACATTATCGAGAATGTTTTGATTGATTTTAGACTATTGTTTTGTAACTTGGTCATTAAAAATGCTGCAGTTGGCACCAGTGATGACAATTAGCACACTTGATTATCATACTTGTTCGCCCGTTTGAAATTAGATAAGAAGCAACAAATTATATTAAATATTAAAACATTGCATATTAAATTATCTAAATTTGATACTATTATTAATAATACAGATCACGGCAATTTATGCCCCCTTAACGCTACGATCACAAAAATACGTCATTTAACCATAATAGTCTTTCCTGAAAGGTATCATTTTTTTAGCATATGAAACACTCTGACATTATTATCAAGATAGACAAACAGTCAAACACTGGATGCAATATAAAGTCCTATGCGTCACGCGTCGCTATAAAAAAAACACACACACTCTTCAGCTGACTGACTCAGATTCCGTCTTTGGGTTGTTGTAGTGAGAACAGCGGTTATTAATTTATACCTTTTGTGGAAAAGTAAAAATTTATCATCTAAATACCTCAAACCAATTAAAAGGCCCGCAGTTCATTCTTTAACAACACAACTATCTGAGCGAGAAATGGCAGCGAGAACGCACAAATATCAGCACTGATTTTTTCAACAACTACAATATTTTATGTTACCTCTAAAATGCATGAAAGGCCCTGTTCTCCAGTCTCCAGTATAAGTTGAAGTGCCTGAATCGAACACGTATGTCAAGAAAAAAAAAGTTTCCGCGAACAACTTAATTAACTAAATCATTACGATGTGAGACACATCTTCAGCTATAAAATAATTTGAAATTAAGACCTATATCGTCAAATTAAATCCAAAATAGAGGTTAGTTTCGGTTTCGCTCCAGAATTAAAACGTGCTTCCTGGAGTAAGTATTACGCTCAACACCGTTTTTGTTTTCAGGATAAAGAAGCGACCTGCTCTCATAACACCCTAGCTTCCTCGTATTACCAGACATAATTTGTGTCACTCAGTGAAGCCAGCACACTAGACAGGCTCAGCAGCGGCACGCACCTCCGACCCTCACTATAACCGCCATTTTGGAAAGCGAGTGGCGCCCCCTATAGTTAGTTGGAGTCGCGAATAAACCCCACGGATTATCATCGTGAACCAGAAATGGCTGCTGGTTTGTCGGTGAGTGGTATTACAAAGGGTGGCATCACCCTAGCAAAGCGCACATGAAGGCTCCTAATGCCAGACAGCTCCTTTGGAAGTTCAAAAGTTGGACTTCATAGAGTTGTATGTTCACTCGGTATTGACAGCAGGGTAGACGCTATGCATGTTTTAGGCCAATCGTGTCTCCGGTCAGGGTCACGTGACTTCAGTCTAGAAGCTGGTGATGAAGCAGAACACGGCACCTGCCTGGAGCCCAAGGCCGCACATAGCATTCACTGCACTATCAGCCTTGGGTACAAGTGACAAATCCACACGTTGATGCCCCATAAGATAAGCCTTTTGTTCGTGCACTTCCGTTTTGGCCTGTCCTTATCTCCTTTTCTCTTTCTCCCTAAGCTGAATGCTTGATAGAAGGTGCGTGGTCACGTGGCTTGACGGATGACCTTGCCAATATCGGAATGCGTTCGGCCGGACCCATGCAGTTTCGTTTTTTTTGCGCCCTGCATGGCTGCTGCGAATTTCTGCTTCTGCAAGCGATTTCTTCAAAGAAGCCCAAGAATATTTTGTGATGCGTTTTTTGCTCGGTTCTACAAATGACAGCTTGTGCTACATCGTGTTGAATCTTCACGGACACCTTCCTTCTCGTTTTTGTGTTTGAGAGGTGATTACGCCGTGGCCGTGTCGACATCTATCTTGGATTACCTTTCAAGTCCCGTCTCGTCAACGTAAGTGCGCTGCAACCTACTTCGCGACAATAGATCGTTTTCCTAAAGGTACTCTTCCAGATTATTTCTAGGATTAGGCCGTGTCTATCTCCTGGCAGCCGGGAGAATAATTGTGCAGAATGTTTCGGCATTGGTGCGATTGCGCTACAAGCAGAAAGTTACGATATGCCGCCGACAAAGTTTTGACGTGTCGCCAAGAAGGACAACAACAACAAAGAATCTTAATTGCGCGTTCTAAAATTTGACGCGCGGCTTTACGAGTCGCTTGTAGAAAGATTGTTACGATTTTGCGAAATACTGGTAAACAACGCTAGGTTACCGTCATAATCTAAACCCTGAGGTAAGGATAAATCAAATAACGTACAACTCTCATTGACTCAGGGTTTATATTATGATGTTTCCTAACCGGCTTGCCTACATACCTTCGCTCCTTGCAAAGGTTACCGTCTCGCAGACGGCACAAACCGATCCCCCGACGGCGGCGTCTCCGCTAGCTTGCACACGGGGCCGCCGCCGCTCGATCGCCGTTTGGCCGGGCTCGCGGCGCGACAATCGCTCGAAGCGGGGGAACGGCGTTATGTAACGAAAGACAAAGGGCATCTACACCACGAATGGGCAAAAGCCGATGCAAAGGCGTGCGCGAACGTAAACAACGGTAGAAAAGTGCAGTTGCTCGCCGCTATGAGATGCGTGCCGCAAACTCGGTAATCCGCGGGCGTATCCCTCTCCTGCCGCTCATACTTTCTCTAACTTGACGGACACTGTCTCGCGGTTCATGCCGACGAAACGATCGGACGATCGTCGGGATACCGGGTAATTGCTGCAGCCGAGCGCGGCACAGTTTACCATTGCTCTCGCTATGCAGGGTCGAAGAGTCAACCACCAGCATGGTGGATACCGGTGTTCGACGTCATGATGTGACGTACGTGCAATGCCTAAATACCGGGTGTTATTTTTTTATTCTTGCAGATTTGTTTTAAAAGAAGCCGTGAAAACTACACTTATGCGGTTTGTGCGAGTGAGTTATACGCCCAGGGGGACAATCGTAGTTTTCTAATCTTTGCGATAAGTCGGCTAATTAATTAAAATTCACTAATTTACTTTTAATTAGTGCAAATAGACATATGGTTTCAATTAGAAACTTGCTGAGCGTCGTCCAAAACCCATAAATCAGTAATTTTTAGAAAGACTTTGAGCGCGTGTGAAGCGCAGTAGTGCGCTGAAGTTACCACTCGTGGACCAGGTACAAGGCTGTGGCTAGATAAGAGACGGAAAAATTGCGCGGGCGCCTGACCGAAACCGCTAGCTTTGTACCTGCTCCACGAGTGGTAACTTTCTCACGCGCTGAAAGTCTTTCTGAAAATGACTGATTTAGGGATTTTGGACGACGTTCAGCAAGTTTCTAATTGGAACCATATGTCTATTTTCACTAATTTAAAAATTAAGTAGTGAATTTCAAATCATTAGCCGACTTATTGCAAAGATTAGCCACCCACATAATGTCCCCCTGGGCGTATAACTCACTCGCACAAACCGCATAAGTGTAGGTTTCATGGCTTTTTTAAAAACAAATCTACAAGAATAAAAAAAAACCTGTATATCAAGGTTATCAGGGTCTTGATATCTCCATAACAAGACCCTGATACGGTTATATAAAAAATTGGGCAGATCTGGCTTGATAAGGCTTATATAAACTGATTTACTTGATATCGCCAGATCTGCCCAATTTTTTATATAACCGTATCTATTTTTTTATATAAGTTCAGATATGCCATTTTCGTAAGGGAGGTTCATGACTTGGTTCGTTTACTCAATTATTATTTTGTCACTTCGCTCAGAAATGTGTGCCTCTATATGAAACTTTCAGTGCTAGGTAAACGCTGTTTTCGTTCAAATAATGTTTTCTCGTCGTGTTTTGCGTTTCTCGTGTTTATGCATAACCATAATATAAGTCAAAAGTTGAATAAACCAAGAATTAGAAATATATTGACGGAAGGTATTGCTTCCTAATTGAGTGTCACGGGTTTGAAAAAAAAAAAAGAAAAGAAGACCGAATTTCCTATGGAAACAGTTTATATTATATTTGACCGGAGGATATGTCTACGTCCCGGTACACGGACTCTTTGCGAGGAGCGAGGAACGAGACGAAGTTCATTATAACCCTAAAACAAACAAATACTTAACGCAGCACACAGACAGAAAACAATACGCACTACTTTTCTTTTTTTAGAACGCGGACGTTGTTGAAACACACACAAAATAGCTTTCTTTTTGGTGCCAGGGTGCCACTCCACAGGTATAAAAACAAAACCAAAAAGATTGCATCACAGGCACTCAGGCGCTTTGCTTGTTGCACATACGCAGACGGTACTAACAAAATACGAAAATAAAAAAAGGAACAGGAAAACTTAGTCTGGTTGTGCATAAACCAGTTGCTACAATGCGAAACTAGTGCACTCGAAAAGTAGAGGCGATGAGGAGACCCGCGGCTTCCTGCGTCGCCGCTCAAAGCATATGTCTATTTTCACTAATTAAAGAGATAATTAACGAATTTTTATTTAATTAGCCGACTTATCACAAAGATGACCACACATAATCTGCTCCTTGCCGAATAACTTACCTGCACAAACCACATAAGTGTAACTTTCACAGCTTTTATAAACAAATCTGGAAAGCATGAAAAGAACTACCCTGTATATACTGGATGTTTCAGCGAACGATGAGAACATTTTTTAAAATTAGTGTATTCGAGGTTAAAAGGTAATTTTTTCGGGACCCCCTTTACAAAAATATTTAACCAGTTTCCACAGAATTTCTAGACATAATTATGGCTAGAGAGCATAGATTTCCTAGGGAGAATGTATCCACTTTTTTAACCATTGTCTACAGATTATTGGCCGCTGCTTCCTACAGGTTTTGTGTAGACTTCAGTGTACAGATAATGTGGCGACTCTGTACAGCAAACATACAGACATTCTAGCAACAGTCCTGTCCCATTTCTAGCGCCAATAAGAGAGTTTCTAACGAATTGCTGTAGACAAGTGGCCACAGTTTCTATCATCTCACTATAGAGAATATAGCAGTTTCTACCTATTTTCTGCCCACTTTCTACAGACAAATCCCCTCAACTCTATCCATTATCTACAGAAAATAGGCCAGTTTCTATCTTTTTGTAATGCTAGTTATCAATTCTGAAGTGTACCGATGCATATGCTGCATGCAGAGCACTTGCTTCATTATACACTCAAAGACCAGACAAAATGTTCTTATTTTTCGTTTTTTTTATTCTCAGTTGTTGAGAAGTGTTTTGTTCTACTTGTCCAGCTTGCTCAGCATACTTGATCTTTGCTGCATCGACCTTAAAAAGTGCACAGGCGTGGCCTGGAAAAAAAAAGAGAGAGAGATGACAAGTTAGCATCTATTAAAATCTCCAGTTGAGCAGCTCCCCACTACTCAACTGGGGACATGCACATGCCCCATTCACAGGCTCACTTGCCCGATAATTAGGAAAAACGGGCATGATACGTTGGAAGCAAAAAGGGTGGGAGATCATGGATGATGGACGATAGAGGCTGTAAACTTTGTAACGGGCAGTAGCTTGCGCCACCAATATAGCTGGCCCGGCCAAACTCTCCAATCAACGCCAAGCTACCAGCTTCTGCCTGCAGCTTTCATAGAAGCCTAGACTTTGCATGGTAATGAAAAAGTTAAGTGTCTTCAAATTGCTGCTCTATTAGCAAGTCTATTTTACACTATGGACGTATACAGGGTTTTTTATTTTTTTAGTTGCACCAAATTTTCAAAAAGGGAACTTGAGATAGAGTAATTTGAGCCCTGGGGAAGTGTTAATGGCCATGGCGGCCTCTAGAAAATGCGTGACATTAGGTAATTAGCAAATTAACTAAAATGTTTTAATTAACTTTTTAATTTTTGATTTGAGGGCGCAAAAAGCACTTACAAATAGCGCTGTACAGGGCCTTTCGGGCCGATCGCTCTGGATTACACGTTGAACTCGTCGGAGATTCCTGGCACAGAGTTCGACACGGTTCAAACTCATCGGATAGTGACAAAACGTACATTGCGTAGCAAGAATACCTATCCCAAATGGTCAGGAGGACCTCTCCTTGTCACTCACATGGAAGAGAAGGCGGTCCGTCGTGTCTTCGGTCCGTCGAAGCTAGTGGTCACATGTATGCCCACAACGAAGGAAGATCACCGGTGTGTAGGCGCTGCCGAAAGAATATCCATGGTCTTGGCAATCCGCATGTTGAAGATCGCACTTGGCACTAAGACGAAATGCGCTGCTGGTGATCGGAACTCTAGAACTACATTTACCACATTTACCACAGAAGCGAAATCCACAGCAGGCCCGCAGGCCGCATCACCCGCGAAGCTAGGTCCGGTCTTTGCAGGCATTCCGGGTTTTTCAACGGCTAATGCGTCATCCGTCAAGCCACGTGATCACGCTTTTGCCGTTACCCGCGCACAGAAAGCGGTTTCAAGCGATAAAAAGTATACGGTTCATTGGTCCGGCGAATACGCACCGTGTACCACGCCTTCAGCTTAGGGAGAGAGAGAAAAGAGAGAAGGAGTAGAAAGGAAGCAGCCCAGAACGGGATGTGCGCTTACAAAGGCTAATCTTCAGGGCCATCTCAACAATGAACACAACTAGAGGGTGTGTCACTTGTACCCAAGGTTGATAGTGCAGTGGATGTTATGCGTGGCCTTGGGCTTTTAGTCAGGTTCCGTGCTCTGCCTTATCACCAGCTTCGAGACTGTAGTCACGTGACCCTAACCGGAGACACGATTGGCCTAAAACACGCATAGCGTCTACCCTGCTGTCAATACCGATTGAACAGGACAGCTCTTTGAAGGCCAGCTTTTGAATTTCTAAAGCTGTCCAGCCCAAAAGTGATTCTAAACGGAGGCAAGTTTGAACGATTATAATTTAGAATGAAGTACTAAGCGCGACTATTTTTTGCGCACGATGTCCACAAATAAATAAATAAATAAATAAATATATATATATATATATATATATATATATATATATATATATATATATATATATATGTCTATATTTATTATCAATAAATTTAAAATTATTTGTACACTGTTAGGTTCGCGTTTTTAAACTTCAATTTTTTTTACGAAAGAGTTACACATAAAAGACACCACGGACAGCACATCGTCCGACTTTCAACACACGATGACGCTCGCTGACAGAAGGTTGCGATGCTGCGCGAACAATTTCGGAAAGATGCTGCGTAGGGTACGCCGGGCGCAACGTTACCCTCGTTGGAGGTTGAAGTCACATTCTGGTCATATAGTCCTGTCTTCAAGAAAAGGCTAGCGTGCATGATTGTTTCAACCTGTTGATTTGGAATCGTGGTGACTAAATCTGGTGTTGGCATTGGTCGAGGCTGCAACCTACAGCATGTTTGATTGGAAACCTGTGTTATTGATGTATATATACTCTGTGTGATTCTTTTTAAATGTTTATCAGGGCCGGATCTTGTGACAATAAAATCCTGTGACTATGTAGTTCACTTCAAGCCTGTTGTAAAAGCGTTTCTTACTACACACGAAAACTGCTTATGACTCATATCAACGATTTTGTCATGTTTTCAGTGTGTATGGTCTATCAAGTCGGGTCTAGAAAATCTAGGAATATGGCGACGCAAAGTCTAACGACTGTTGGCGACAGACAGTTGGTAGGATTTCTGACGACTGTGCTCTGTAGACTCCTGTTGACAGGAAATCTGTAGAAACCTTGTAGAAAAATGGCGACGCAAAGTCTAACGACCGTTGGCGACAGACAGTTGGTAGGATTTCTGACGACTGTGCTCTGTAGACTCCTGTGGACAGGAAATCTGTAGAAACCTTGTAGAAAAATGGCGATAAGATAGGAAGTGGACAGGTATGTTAAAAAATCGTTAAGATGTCTACAGACTGGCTAATATTTTTTTTGTAAGGGCCATTACTTGTGGCAGTAGATGTCAGGAAATGCGCGATACTTGAATGCAACAGTAATTAAATTTACTAATGAACTTTTAATTAGTGCAGTTCTGTGGTCAGCGCCAACGGCGCGATTGCAACTACTGACGCTGCCAATGACGATACAGTGAAGTCTCGTTAATATGGACGCCCCCGTTCTCCCGACAAATCGACCATAATGTGAGTTCTCCATATTAACAAGGACAAAATGCATATATTTTCCCATTTTGTCGCCGAAAATGGTATCCATATAGCGGGGTATCCATTAACGAGGTCGACATAACGGGACATGAATGTATCACTTGTTAGCACGGAGAAAAGTAATTATCCTAACTTGCCGTGGCACTCGAAAATCTGGGTCATTATTCCATCACGAAACTGAAACCGCAAGATGCACGAGGACCGCAAAAAGTCGCGTGCCACGAATACTCGAGCCGCGTCTGTAACGTCTTCCGGGACAACGACTCGAGAGCCGAACCATCTTTGTAATCTGGCCACGGCATGCAGTTGATTTCGCCTCGTCACTCAGCGTTCGCCCCAACAAAATGCACCGTCATCGTCAGCTGCACGGCCCCAAATTTTGAATCCCGCATTATTCAGTAGTGTCCCAACGTTCAAGGTGCTGTTTCGGTCCGTCTACGTACAAAACGTCCATGTCGCTTACCTTGGCTCACTGGAAGGGGGGCGAAGGCCACGCCAGTTTTTTGTAGCTAAAAAGGTGGACGTCGTGATGGTGTATGTGAACGCGAAAGGGATCAGGTCAGCTCAGACATCGTTTCTTAAGAATGTAATTCAACTGGTGGTTCACACTATAGTAGCGCCAGAGGAGAGAGGGTTATCGGGATGAAGGGAGCGCGTAAGGTTGTAATTGTGGCAGCTACAAGTCTCTGCCGAGGTTGGCCGTCTTCAGAAAGTTGACCAGTGATCCGAGGATGAGGCTGCGT
>JAZHYW010017849.1:0-109802 GCA_037355805.1 Ixodes ricinus
CACGCTTTCCCGTGTTGATCAAGTGACCGATGAGTCGCTCTACTCGCTCCACTTTAGAATCCCCTAAATTATACTTATGTTAAAGAAGAAAAAAAAAGGATTAGGGTACCTGTAAAAGAAACAAAAACAACTAGCATAGCCGAGGTTTCTGTTTTTTTTGTGTGTGTGTGTGCTGCATTCAGAGAACATATACACCCATATCAAATTATATTAAATCTTTCAGTTTTCTGTTGACAACAAAAGGTTGGCACTTTCCAAGTATGGGGACACTTGATATAAACAGTGTATTAAGCTCAAAACATTAGGGCATTACAACCAAAACTATACTGTATATATATATATATATGTATAAAAAGTGGCTAATATTAGAAGACAAAGTGTTCAGGTGGCAATTGTTTGTATTCTTTTATTTTCCAAACCTGTTTATACAATTTTATATTGAAAATGTTTTCCTCTAAAAATAAATAAAACTTTTAAAACAACCTTGTGGGTACCTTTGAAACATTGTGGAAATGGAAATCTGAAAAGGAGTCTTTTCCAGCACTGGACTATCAAACTATAATAATTATAGTAATGATACTTTCTGAAGCCAGAAACAACCCTTTGAATATGAAACAAACCAGAAAACTTACATGAAAACAGGGAACATTTAACCAAAAAACAATGTTATGTATGCATTACAAACATATTAAATCATCAAAATATGCAACATCACAGTCACTTCACCATTCTAAAAAAATACCTGAAAATATGTATAACACAAAAAGGGATATGATTTACACCAAGCAAGATACTGGGCCATAGAACCAAAGTTTCAACTATAAAAAAAGTATGAGTGGGTTCCCAAAAATAACCGGAATGAATTTCAGGAGGCCAGGCATTTGTAGTACCAGCATCCACCTCTTGCAGCGCTATGCGGCACCCTTCTCAAGTCAGTTTGCCGACCGGCGTCGTCTGCTAAGGATCTAGCGGCATGTTGTGAATTTTTTCCCCAAGCGCTTCAAAATCATTCCTCGTTTTTTGAAATGTCTGACTTGAAGGATTTTCCACATTCATAAAATGATTTCCTTTGAAGACTTTTCATACGGGTGAACAGAAAAAAGTCACACGGGGCGAGGTCCTGAGAATACGGGAGGTGGAGAAGCGGTGTCATGCCATTTTTGATAAAAACATTGTTGCACTGACAGGGCAGTGTCTGCTGGGGCATTGTTGTGATGGAACTATCATTCCTCCTTTCCCTCATATCGGGGCATTTCTGCCTTACTGAGTTTCGCAAGTGTCGCGAAATTCCCAGGTAAAACACCTGATTAACAGATTCACCAAGAGGAACAAACTCGGAGTGAACAATGCCCAAATTTTTTCTGTTTTCTTCAGTTGAGGACGTTGAGGGTCGCCCAGAACGAGGTTGGTCATCGATCAATAATTCACCAGTCTTAAAGCGAGAAAACCACTCATAGATTTGCGATTTCTTATTAGCATCTTCTTTGTAAGCTCTCTGAAGCATTACAAGAGTTTCTGGCACAGTTTTAACTAAAGCAATATTTCACAGCCACTTGTTGTTCCTTCATATTAGACATTGCAAAAAAAAACGATTTTGAAGTGCTTGGAAAAAATATTTATAGCAGACAATGCCAGTCGGCAAACTCACTCGGAACGCGGTGCTGCAAAGCGCTGCTAGCGGCAAAAGCTGGAACTACAAACAGCCCGCCTTTCAGAAATTCATTCCGGTTACTTTTGCATCCAACCTGGTACGAATCACTGCACCAAAAGCTTTCGAGATATGCCATGTTAAAAAAAAAAGATGGCAACCAGTCAAATAGGCTTAATAGACCTTATGAAAAATTGTTTGGTGATCTGACAACACTGAGAGCGTTGCCATTTTAATGTTGGCAAGCGTCGTCGGTACCAAAGCACGGTGGAGGCATCAGAGAGAGCCGTACGGCAAGTGTACGATAGCTCTGCAGCTGTTTTCCGCCTTCTGACCATGAAATGTGGACAAACAGTTTAAACAACCTACCGCAACTTTCTGATGAAGCTCTAGGAGGCCTGTGCACGCTGGCAACAACCTCGTCGAAGCAGCGGAGCAAGTCCTACGCCTTTGCTGTGGAAGCTTACACACTGCGGGTTGTCGCCAGCGTGTGCACAGGCCTTCAAAAGTTTCGTCAAGACAGTTGCGGTAGGTTGTTTAAACTGTTCGTCCACGTTCCATGGTCAGAACGGCGGAAAACACAGCTGCCGCGCCATCACACACTGACCTCCACTTCAGTACCGACAACGCCTGCTAACATTAAAATATTGACGCTCTCAGTGTTGTCAGACTACCAAGCAATTTCGCATAAGGTTAATTGAGATGAGGCAATTTTCTCTGTAACATCAAGCAACATCGGCCACAGTGTGCGCCCAAACAATGGCAGACTTCGATAATTGGTGCTGCAGCTACCATACTCCGTTCACCTCTAAGCTGAGACTGTGGTGGAAGCTACGTCCTCATTAGACCATTCATACGCCTCTCTTTTGCCACATCATCAAGCTCCCGGCCGTACCCACGCGCAAAGAGTTGGGTCAGGTGAGAAGAGCAGTGATGTGATTGGTCATAACCATTTTGGAGCAGCTGTTGGAGCAGCCAAAAGTTCTATTTTGGAGAAGCAAAAGAGCTTTTGGAGCATAACCGCACACTTCATTTTCATTTATATCACTGCAAATGTGAGGAGAGACGGCAAATATTAGGTCAACAAACACTAGCTGTTTAGTTGCTTGTGGAAGCACCAGACACGGTATCAAGAAGACGACTGATGAAGAACAGCGCAAACTGCCGTGAATTATTATTTTCGGTATGAAATCCCACTGAAGAAATGTTAAAATACAATCATTTTGAGCACATAGATTTATGTGTCCTTCAAGTTCTAAGGGGGATTGTAACAAAACTGCAAATCTTAATTCAGACAAAAAACAAAGCATAAAAAGTAAACCTACAAGAGTCCATATATACCTTCTTGCACCCCGTCTCGCTCTGGAGGAGTACCTTTCCCCTCACTACGCGGGTGTGCTGCGGCGAAGCAAGACATGCAACATCGCGACGCCTAGTTCGCAATTGTTGCTTCACTGCATTACACCACTATGCGGTGAGAAGCGCACTCAACAAAGCTAACTAACCCACCAGAACAGACCACAAACACGAGACTTGTTGCGAAACTTCCGAGTACTGTCAGTGCTTGGTGCGAAAACAAATCAAATAGTATGTTATTTGAGGCGATTATCGAAAGTCCCGAAAACCCGCGCGAGCCTACACTAACGATTCGCCCCGGTAGCGAGGCCTGCAGCTGTTATATTTTCAGTATTATTTAATTGAATTTAAGTTCTGGTGCAATGTTGGTGCAAATTCCTCACATTTTGATCAAATGTAGCAAGTGCAGCAGAATAAGCACTTTGGCGCAGTTTGCAACAAATGGCGCAGCAATCACATCACTGGGTGATAAGAGGGAGGCGGCTGATTGGTCCGGCAGGGTGAACATAGTATAGCTGGTGCACACTTTTGAAAAGGGTCTATTCAAGGGTAGCTGACAAGCTGTTGGTGGCTGCAATACAAATAGCACAAGCGCATACTGCAATGTTCACTCGTCTCCTATCATTTTTATATAGCCTTTGTTCTTCTCATGGGCAAAACTGGATCCCACCGCTGCCGGCATGTCGTGGTCGAGACAGGTTAACGACGATAACTGATTAATTGCATACAATACGTGGTCTTGTGGGTTGTCGGGCTGGTGGCATCGATTACATGGTGGGCCTTGTCTGCTAACCCTCTTTCGCATATTTTTGCTGGTGCTTGCCACATGAGGTGCTGTGCTCGGCGGTGGGCTCCGGTGTTTCCCCACAGCAGTTCTAAATCACTATAAAAAAACAGGTTGACAAACCTGCAACAATGTAGAAAACAGAGATGTTTTAGGCTGGCTTCACACGAAAAATCTTTTTCAACATTTTGACATCGCAAGGCAAACAGAATTCTGGACGTTTCACGATCTAAACCAACAAGCACGCCCCCCAAAGGATTGAGGATCCATCCCACTGCCTGGCCATGGTCTGACGAGCAGCTGAAATCTTGTTACATCTTGAAGTCGCAATAGTTGCAATTCCAGTCTATTGAGTTCACGAGCAGCAACCGCTGAAATAGCAACATGCTATTTCTGGTATGATCACCATCCAAAAATACAATTAGTTTATGCTGTATAGACCCAAACTTTTGGAGTGATAACATGCAACTATGCCTATGTCTTTTGCTGATGCACCTGGAACCATAAATTACAAAACTACAAAAAATAAACCGATCAAATTTTGTTGTCAATTAAACTTCTGACCCTTCAGTGATAATGAAATTAAACTACAAGCATATACAGATTCATTAAAAATATGTTTAATATCTCTCTTGAATGAATTGCTATATTTTATTGTAAATGCCCATTCTTGCGAGCACATCCAACGCAGTTATTGAAATGTGACAGAGACATCTTGGGACATTTGGGATGCGAGTCACCTCACCACGGCCATTGCTAGCCTGGCTGCAAGAATGCCAGTTGACAGTGTCACGAAATACTTTACCAGGAAAATACATTTGTCTCCATTCATTTACGCCAGCGCACCCACAGTGCCAAATGTTGCTCTCCTAGCGGTGTAGACACAACGCATCTGAGAGAATGCATGAGGATCACACCGTCCACGCTGTACAGCAGTCATGCCGCACCAAGGGAGAGGGCTGCCGTGGGAACACCATATACCGGGTTTGCCGAGACAGCAGAGGCAGCTGTCTCGACTAGTGCTCCAGGTGTCCGCAACCATAGATGGCAACAGTCATTTATTGTTGCCATCAATCGTCCTAATAGACAGATCTCACTAAGCGTTCCACGCATGCGTGATGCCACCATAACTTTAGTTCACAGGAGGCAGCAGGCAGTGCACGAGACGGCACGTGTCATCTCTTCACGTGCAAAGCTCCAGCGGGGTTCGCCCACATGCAGAAAGACTTCAAGTTCCTTTGATGCATTGTGGCAGCAGCGGCTTAACGAAACTGGCTGGTGAGATTGGTCTATTCAAAGGCAAAAACCCCGAGGCTGCTGCACATCCAGTCGTTCCAACCACGCAAAGCCTGTTCGTGCCAAGGCCATTGGATTCTCATGGGGTGAGATTATTTTCATAGTAAAGTATTTGGTGTCGTCATGTCACACCCAGGTGGTTTTCAACACCCATGGGCTATATAATTCCTCTTCACTTTCAAAGAATTCTGTTACATAAGAAAGATGAGAGATTGAAAACAGGGATGTAGAAGAACGTCAGAAGAAAGGAGAGGTGAAGTAAAGCGACTGACCGAATCGTCCTGGGCGAGCCAACGCAGGACACCTGTTTGTGCAGAGCGCGGGCTCGGGTGGTGTGTTGCCTAACCTGGGGGGGGGTCTTTGAAAGAAACCTAGCCCGGGCTTGGCTCAACTGCCAAGACCCCAGTTTCATCAGACACGGGGACACCTAGCACAGCCAGGCATGCAGGGGGTCTGAATCCACGCTGGGCTCGGGGCTCATGGTGATTGGTGACACCACTCACCAAACACCCACAAGCGCACAAGTCTCCTCTGGCGACGCAACCCTGTAAAAAGGCATTCATTACATGAAGTAGATACTGATCAAGCCAAGCGAGAGATACACTTCAACTGAAAAAAAATGAAGGGTCAGCTCAGACATATGACAGATGCCCAAGTGCGGTTGTCTGTCGAAACCAATGTATTTTACATGCTCCAAGTGAACTAATAGTTATCATAGATAAGCTCAAAGCTACAAAGCAAAATGTACCCAAAATACTGAAAGCTGAGTTAAACTATGCACAGCTTTCTTAACCGAAATACCTAATATTGTTTTTGTTTCACTTGTCTTTCTAATTAATGACACCTCTTTTTCAGCTACAAATGAAATGTGCTCATGTGAAACCTATAACTTCATGCTAAATCTGGGTCATTCCTCCTCTGCAGCGAGCTGGCTTGCTCAAAATGAAATCAGGTGGCCTTATATCGGTCTCAAGAAAAAAATTGTCAAGGCTAGTGCTGCCTTAGCAAAGGTTTTTCTTGAGGCTTCCTAAGATAGACCGACTGAGTTACTTTCGAACAAATGAGCCAATAAATAGATTATGGACAAACAGAATCAAGATTAGACAATCCCCTGAAACGAGTAGCCAAGTGAAATCGCCAATTAGCTGAATGCTCAGGCGGTCGTAACGTGCCAACTCGGTAGCCTTGAACAAAAACTCTTTTCATTGCATCAGTTAGCAAAGTAGATGTGAAACATGTGCACGACAAAGACAGGCATTGTATGATGGTTCCCACATCAATCGTAGCTGCCGTCCTATATGACACTATTGACATGGAACGTCCCGACGTCGCATTGTGGGGAGCTGGCCGACGCAAGCAGAAATTGCAACCGCATATTTTGGTCATTCCACTGTAGTGTCAGCTGTATGCAGTTTGAATGTTTTCATGTTCTGCGAAGTTACTGCAAGCACCACGAGTGACAAGGAAGGTGTTGTGATTTCACCATCTCAACAACAAACAAACAAAGCATTGCAATAACGAAAATGATGCCGAGAAGGGTGCTAAAGTGCTGAAAGGTAGTGCATGCTTTGGTTTTGCTGCATAATTGGTTTTGCTTCAAAGTTCAGAAGGTGAAGAGGAATTGCAACAGCCAGGGTCCTCTGGGGTAGCAACCGCTACAAAGTAACGTAAGCACTGTGGAAGGTGTTAGCTGTGCCGGGGATTACGGTTCATAATGACGCACTGTGCCTGTTGTCAGGCGCCCGTCACTATATACCTCGAGCAGTGCGAGAAAGATGTGCGTAGGTAAACAGTGAGAGCCAGTCAAGCAGCACCAAAACAGGACCTGGAAGGGTACATGGGCTCATCCAGCTTTGACACCAGAGAGGCCTGAGCCAAGCTGGGCTTTGAGTGGAGCCTCAGCAGAATGTACGAAGGAGGACCAGACAGGCCTTCCTTCATGTACGTCACAAAAAGGTGCCTACCACACACTATTAAGTATATAGGAGGTCGAATTTGGGACACAGTCTTTCCTCAAAATAAGCTTTAGTCACTTTCCATGATCCCGGGTGTTGCTTGGGGTCTCGTGAAATGACAGCCCCGGCAAGTTCTTGCCCACAGGTACCACGACAAATGCCAAAAACAGCACCAAGAATACAAGAACGCACAAGAGAGGCTTATTTTCATTCACAATTTCTGCCTTGTATAGGAAAGCGACGCACCCTTGTGGTGATAGCTGGCAATTGAGCAGGCATTATCAGTATACAGGAGGCTATGCTCCATGACGCCTATCCTGGGGCCCTATGTTGCGCTTTTTGGACTCCCACGGCGACTAGGGAGAAGGAAGCGACGTGAAACACGCAGCAAACACAGATTGGATCTTGATTGGTGAGAGTCGCTGATGACGAATTTCTGCAGGAGAAAACAAAGCAAAAGTGAGCTTTGTTTTCTTCTGCGGAAATTCGTCATCAGCGACTCTCACCAATCAACATCCAATCTGTGTTTGCTGTGTTGCTGACGTCACTTCCTTCTCCCTAGTTGCCGTGGGAGTCCAAAAAGCGCAACATAGGGCCCCAGGCAGGTCAGTCATGAAGAGCTTGGCACAAACTATCTTCTGGTACCCCGGTGTTGACAAAGACATTTAAGACCATGTAAGAAGATGCGAAACATGTGCCCAGTCCTGTTAAATGCCCCTGGTGCAGGTTCGGGTCAGCTGATTGGATACCAAGCAACGCTGAACATGGCTTATATTATGCCGTACTGCTGGAGAGTTACGCGATACTGATCGTGGTCCACTCGGACACGACGCAGATAGAAGCATCGGCCGAGACCACAGTGGAAGCCCAGTGAGATCTTTGGTCGATTTGGACAGCCAAGGACACTTGTGTTTGACATCGGACCCAGATTAATAGTACTGTTTTCAAACAGTTTTTACAACGGTCATGTACATCACCCCACCACCACTTTGTATCACCCGCAGTTCATCGGGCTATCCAGGCATGCGATATGTGGAGACAAGGGGGCATTTTTGAGTACTCTTTTTAGCTGTTATTTGGCTACCACATCAGATCCCAGATTGATTTTTGTCTATATGCATTTGGACTCGTCCCCGCACATGGGAGGCAACCATCCTTTTGGTGTGAGACAGACTGTGTAGGCGCGCAGTTTAGGCCTGTGGTGGATTCCTGAAATTGTCTGCTCACTTGATGGTATACGAATGACAACAGTAGGCACTTCAAGAGGACAGCACCAACAGCAGGCAGATCAGCTCTGGACACAGCTTCCCCACAAGTAGACCGGCCTGCCTGTAGTAATTTCTGGACGGAGAGGCAACAATGTTGGAAGTTCGGTGGTTCAATGATCAGGCTGCTCCTTGGCAGCAGGAGACATCCAGAAAGGGCTGGTAGAGCGGCCAGGTGATGGGGTACCCTGATGGGAGACGAGTAGTGACCGGGGTTCACAGTCAGTGCGAACCCTGCCGGCGACAAAGCAGAGGTGATTGACTTTTAGGTTTAGATTTAATTAATTACAGAGCAGAACATCAGAACTGAAGAACAAGAATGGCAGAAGAGGGGCAAGCTCGGGCTCGAACTTGCACTCATAATAGTACAAATAGTGTCTGTGACGACGTAACAAACTAGTAAAAGCCAATTATTAGATTCTCCTTTCCTTATATTTTTTTAAACAAAACCCCAAGAAAGACATTAAGGGGGTACAGAACCAAAACTTGGAATATCCCTGGAACACTTCGAAATGAGTGAAATATGATCCATGATATCCGTAAATGATAATCACACGCTTGTATTTTCAGCAGATGGCTATATTTTTTGTTCCAACCGACAGATTCTGGCGAGCGCTTCAAAATCAGCCATCGAGTTGGCACGACGCATCTCGGGATATTTGCCCGTGACATCACCCTCGCAACGTCACGGGCCCGTACGAGGCCAAGGGTATAGTAATTACGATCGTCGTCACTAGGTGGTGCCAGCTTCATCGTCAGCGCATTACAATACTGCCAAGTGGAAATGCCCGAGGTACGGTGTACTAGACTGAGAGGTGGGCCAAGCGCCGCTTGCTCCCGCACGGCTCCATCGGACACGCCACACCGTGGCGTAGCTCCTGATGGGCCCGTGACGTGAGACATTCCAACAAAGCTCAGACCTCAACTACCAGGTGGTATTAGGAAATTGTTTAATTTGTTTTAAAGTTGCTTTTCTTGCATTTACAGACGAAAGACTGCTGTTTGTGAGCTGCTGTCATGAAGCAGACCATGTCTACACAAAGAAATAGGCGCTAAAATTTTGCTTCCGTACCCCATTAAAGCAGAACGAAAAACTACTGCTCTCCCATTCTTAATATTTTTTTAACAGTAGCTATAGGGAGACTACAATAATAAAAATACCAGAACACGACACTTATCTTCCAACACACACAAGTAGTCAATGAGAAATGATATTGGAAAAACTTCATATCCGAGGAAAGTTAGTCATATTTGAGATAGTTGCAGTCAGAGGAAAATGTCGGCTTAACGGCTGCTGTTGAGGTCACAGGCATTTATGATAAAAATGTTTTCTTAGAAGAAAAACCGAAAGAGAAACAATTAATTTCACAGCACTGCGATTCACCGAAAGCACCCGTCTTGAACGGAGGAGATGCTAGCTCCTTCGCGTACGGGCAGCCGTCGATGAAGCTTCGTGTCGCGTGCTGGTGCACGCTGGTTCTTCGGCATAGGGTTTCGAGCGAGGAGGCCAATGAAGACAGCGGCCGTCTTGTAAACACCAACTTCTTGGGTGGCCGGAGCTGGGTGGCCATCTTGCGCGCTGACTATATTCCATTCATCCCTAAGCTGAGACTGCGGTGAAAGCTACGTCCTCAATGGACCAGTCATACATCCCTCTTTCGCCACGTGATCACGCTCCCGCTCATACCCACACACCGAGGACTGGGTCAGGTGATGAAAGGGAGGCGGCTGATTGGTTCGGCGGGCACGTAGTTCCCACTGCAGTCTCAGCTCAGAGCCGTGTATAGAGAGTGTTTGGTCAATGGGAGGCGCGGGCAGAGCCTGGGCGTGCACCAGAAGCAGAAAGTGGGCTTGACATTCTCTCTTGGCCAACCAGAAGCCTAAAAGAATCCCTAGCGGTAGTAGCGAGAAACTGTTTTAATCATAGGTATATGTTGGTATATGGTTTTAATAAGCACGTAAGTGTGAAGTGTAGTGACCCTTCATGGTTGAAAATAGGGTGCACAGGATGTTACGATCATGATCATGCAGAAAGATGTAAGAAACAAATGTGCCGCTCAACTCTGTTTTGCTCGGGGAGAGTGTGACCGCTCGGACGGTAGATTCCCGGCCCTCGGCGCACGGATTATGTCGATCGTTCCGCCAGTCGCACTCTTCCACCATAATTTCGGATGACCGTGATTGAAACATCACATGCACCACATTTTCAGTCACCGAGAGTTACTCCGACGCACTTATTAAGTTTGTTTCTCGCAACCACCGCCAGGGTATTATTTCCGGCTTCTGATTGGCCACATTCGAATTTGTGAAGACGCCCTGGAACACGCCCAGCCCGCTTTCGGCCAATGGCGCCTCCTCATTTGTCTCCTATACTTCCCAACGAATGGCCAAACTTTCTACATATATGGCTCTGTCTCAGCTTAGGGGTGAACGGAGTATAGGGCAGCATGTCTCAATGCAATGAAATTTCGTAAAGTCCAAAACCGGGTACAGCAGAGCGACCGGCCAAGGGGAAAAGATCAGAAGGTTTGAAAGGCCACGTCTTGCAGGGCAGACTGGTAAACTGAACGATCACGAGCGTTGGAACACTGTGAAGAACATCAGGGGCTTATTTACTGTCCTGAAAGAACTGAAGGAACACAAGTGTTGGAACACTGCAAAGAACCTCAGAAGCTTATATACTGCCCTAAAAAAACTGAACGAGCACGAGCGCAAGAACGTTGTGAAAAACCGCAGGGGCTCTTTTTGTGCCCAGAAAAGAGTTAAACAGTCGAAAAAACGGGATGGGCCGACAGGCTCGGCCGACGCACCAAAATATAGCGGTAGCTGACGCGCCGAAATATAGTGGTAGCTGACGCACCAAAATGTAGTGATCCTCTGGTGGAGAGGCGACGATGGGTGTGGTTCGACGATCCGGCTGCTACTTGGCAGCAGGAGACATCCAGGAAGGGCCGGTAGAGCGGCAGCGCTATGGGGTGCCCTGACGGGTGACGAGGCAGAGGTGATTGACTTTTAGGTTTAGGTTTAATAAATCATAGAGCAGAACATCAAAACTGAAGAACGCAAACGGCGAAAGAGGCGCAAGTTCGGGCTCGCGCTGGCGCTTGTAAAAGCATAAATAGCGCCCGTGACGACGCAACAATCTAGTAAAAGCCAATTACTACGCTGCCACTGAATTTCAACCTGCTACTGAATTGGAAAGTTCGCGCACTACGTACGTACAGCCAGGAGATCACAACCACGACGGGTGCAGCTCAGAAATTCAACCAGTCCGAGATTGATGAAAACAGTACGGGCGACACAGTCACATACCTCTGAGCATGTTTACCCTGCCGATCCTCGGTCTCAGTGTTCAATAGTTCAACACGATCAGATATACAACTAATCATTTTTTTAAATATTCTTTGCAATAAAATACGGCAAAAAGATATCCTCACCTCAGTTCGGCAAACACCCACGTCGTTTGTTGTTGTTATGATGCCACAGCTTAGCTACACCATACCACGGTCCACGGCTGTCGTCGAGACCAGTGTTGCTGCTCGCGCTGACAAAATGTTTATTCCACCAATTTACGCGAATTGCACAACAGATGTGATCTTGGCGGATCTTAAAGGATCACGAAAGCTAAGGAAGAATATAATTTATAGTCTTTCTGTAGTTATCTAAGTTACTAATATCATTTACGACTGCCTGCACGTGAATATCGGATTCGAAAGTGACCACCTCCCTGTCGTAACCTGCAGAAAGGTGGTCATTCCACAGCGGTTTGGTGTCGTCACTTTGCCCAAAGGCTAGTAACTCGCCTTTGGTGGTAGTCAAAGCCTCCAAAGCGCCATTTGACTACCCAGGGTAGTCATTTTTTCTCCGCGTGCATTTTCTTTTGAATATTTTTAGCCTCTGTACATTATTTCCTATAGAAATTTTGAACAAAGTGGATAAATATTTTTTTGTTTTGTTTAGGGAGCCGTGATACACATTTGCTGGAAAAGGGTAAACAAATGTTTGGAGTGCAAGCTGCACCGCCCAATTAATAAGCACTTTATGTTTTTGATTTGGCAACCGCCTCTGCTATTAACCGCCGCCACTACTAACAGTTAAACTTGTCTAGTTGCTTACCAGCCACTGGAGAGTGCAACCTGAACTTTGTTCAAATTCCGGTTAAGTAATCGAACATGCCAACACAAGCGTATTCTGCAAAACATTTTTAAAAACCTTTTGTGGCACTCCTCTGAGCAAAAGATGAAACCACCCAGACCTCAAAGTGTGCGATACAAGGCGGCACATACTCTCGAACATGTGCCACACTTCTATATTATGAGAAAACAAAGTAATTTTCTAGTTGCTGAATGAAATTAAAGGCAGCCTGTGATGGTACTACTAGGTTTTCGAAGAGTTTTCCAGGCACGTGGTAAGCTTTAAGCAAAATAAACTACTGGTGAGGCCAGGTCAAGTTATCAGGCTCATTCCATTGCAGCTGAGAACAGCCACAGCTGTGGGTTGCTTGTTCAAGCAAAAGCTTGATCAAATGGCCCCCAACATAATAAGTGGACGAGTCATCAATTATGTTAGACCTGATGTCTGATGCCACCGCAGAGGTATCATCTAGTGGTGGGAAGTTATCAATTGGAAGGCATTCCACATTGCCTGAAATTGAACTTTCATGGTGCGAAGATATTGGCAACAAACAAACAAAAAACAAACAATCCTTGAGGAGGTCAGCCTTGTCGTCTTCTATGTTTCCATTGCTCGACAGTTTGAACAGTTTATTTATCCCTATGTGTTTTAGTCCTGAGGTGAACTGATGCACATTTCGGTTTTTATTGCAGCCCAGCGTTTGTCCTATATTGTTTCAAAAGTTTCTGAAGTGAGTCTTGCTGCAGGCGTCGTGTAAGTAAGAACTTAAAGTCACGGCTTTTGAATGCTCATCCCAGAGCATAAGAACACTTTTATAGTAACTTGTCACCCTATGATGGCTTGTGGCTGCCTCCTACTTTGGAACTTCCATGCTGAAATCCATCCGAGTTGCTGGTGAAGGAAATTGAGTATTCTGGATTCTCCCTTCAGAGTGGCAAAACGCAACTTCTCCGCTGTCTCCTTGAATTGTGAGCTATTTAGACAAATAAAAATGAAAGCCGTTTGGAACTCCCTGTAACGCCGAATTAGAGCGCAGCTCTTCAGAAGAAAGAGGGAAGGGTACCTGGGGGAGGGTATACTCCCTCCTCCCTCCTCCTCTGCATGGCCAAAGCTAATGCGGCGAGAGGGGGTCACTTGACCTCAGGGGGGTCACGTGACTCAGGGGTCACGCGTGACCTCAGGGGCTCACGTGACCTCAGAGGATCACGTGACCTCTGGGGCGTGGTCATGTGACCTCAGTGGGTGGTCACATGTCCCCTGAGTCACGTCCGCCTGACCAGGGTCACGTGACCGCGCGGGAATCACGTGACTCTCACGCGGTGCATTATAGGCCATTTCCCATAATGCACCGCGCGGGGGTCACGTAATTTTCCCGAGGTCACCTGACCTTGGTCACGTGACCCTCGCGCAGTGCATTATGGGACATTTCCCATTATTCACGGCGCGGGGTTCACGTTGTCCTCCCGAGGTCACGTGACCGTGGTCACGTAGGTTCTCCCGCGATGCATTATGGGACATTTCCCATAATGCACCGCGTGGTTACGTCGACGCCAACGCCGCTCAAGCCGGAAGCAGGCGCCTAAGAGCTGCGCTCTAAAAGTATGTCCATCCTATCACAGAAATAGGCTGTAGTCATGGCTGCCTCAGGAAGCTCCTTGGCAGAAACAACAGATATGATTGGAAGACAGAGTGAGGCACTCAGTAGCTGTGCAGCACGATTTTGCTTCCATGTCACTGAAAGGTATTTGAAAACTGTGTCTCTCAGTAAGTTTCGGAGCCAATTGCAAGCTCATCTCATGGGTAGAACGACAAAGTTCAACAATATGGGACCACTCAATGACCCTATTTCCAAAGCCAAAGTTTCTGTGCTTGAAGAATGCTCTTGGTTGTTTTTGGGAGGTGCGGAACATCAAAGGTAAAGTAACCATGTTCGTTGCCAACTTCGAAAAATGGCTTATCAACACACACACACCAAGGTTGGTTGGCCAAGCTTGCGTTTGAAGCCCGCTAATCACAGTCCTTGAGCCTTTACTGTGAAGCCAACAGTCTTAAGCTCCCGGATGAGAGAAATGAGGAGACTGCGTTTAACAGTAGGTGATGGAGTGTGCCCAACAGTGTAGGCAAGGGGCTGAACCCACCTCGTGAAAATTCCAGAGAGAACAACAACTACGGCACTATCTGCAATATTAGAGGTTCGTTCAACACCCTCACCTGTAAATCCATGGACAATGTTGTGTGCAGGGTTGTAAGTTAAGTTCTTTTTAAAACAATCTCATCGAAAATTAACATACACACACGTTCAAGTGCAGCCAGACAGCCCGGCAGAAACAACAGCGCGAGAAGCTCAAACCGATCGGCTCCACAAATTCACGCCGAGCATGCGAGCGGTCATGCGTCACCTTGATTGATGCAAAGTAAACGGAACACGCTGCAGCAGGAAGCACGGACGGACGGCACGCACGGCACGGACGAACGACGAACGGACGAGCAGAGGCCATGCAGATCGATGCAGAGGTGACGGTGTGCTGGGAGGCAGGCCATGGCATGCGCGATTCATCACGTGGTTTTTGTGACGTATTTGATGAAAACTATTTAGTCGTTTTAAGTGCATTATATAACTCTAAAGCATAACAATTTAAAAAATAAATACTTCTCACAGAAATAGTTATAGTTAATTTTAACCAAATTACAGAAACGCGCCACGTAGCGGAGGGCATTACACGCGCTATCCGGGCAGCGAATCGGCTTCTGTGCCCTCTCTTTACGTTTACTACATTGCTCTATGGTAGCCCCCTCAATCACTTAAATCCTCCTGTCGTCGTTCGAAGCATCCATCTCGATTTTAATTTCATAACTGTGCGTTCTATAGAGTTGCATACAGCAGGGCTGAACGCCATCCAGACGCCGTGCTTCGGAACGTACGTATCCCATAGAATACAATGCAGTTACCAAAGCAGCCGTCGGGCGCATCGAGCGACGCCAGCCGAGTCGTGGTGAGTGAGGGGGCACTGCTCGTGCATGCAGCGTCTCTAAGCAGTTCCGTAACTGAGCTAATCTAATAACGTTGGGTCGTACGTGGTCATACGTCATTTTGTCATCACGGTACGAACTCGAAGAGCGACGGTTACGGCAAACGGTTGCTTTCGTGTTTCGCGAACGTTCCCATGGGAACCGCGTGGAATTATCACGCGCTGTGGCCAATAGTAGCGCGCGGTTCGTAGGGGGAGGAGTTTCGAGAAACACGAACGTGTCCGTTTGCGGGTGCTATCCTGGGGTGCTATTCTGGGGTGCTATTCTGGTCGCAAACGGGTACCTTTCGAGTTGTGACGTATCCAGAAAGAAGGGGCGGAGCCTCAAACCAGAATGATTCTTGTCTGAGGCTCCGCCCCAACGTTCGGGTTCACGCACGCGGTCAACTAGAATTTGGCGATCCCCTACGTCGCGATGACGTGTCCACGCAGTTGGGGTGCAGGAATCCCCGCATTTCCCCCTATTCTTTTTGTTATCTCCATTCTTTCCTCCGGGAGTTAGAACGAGCGAATAACGGAGAAAAGGATACCTTCCGGAATATGGAAGGAAAGAGAGAAAAAGAATATTATTTTTTTATAAAATACGAAATATTATTTCAATAATTATGACGTAAAGCAAATTTAGCTAAGAAATCTTCTTTTTTAAGTCTTTCGCTATGGTCTTTCAAAACAAACATGGCGAAAACAGCAGTAACGACCTTGTGGTGGTTGTGTCTCGTTTGCGTAATTGCTTTCCCTGTTTCTGCACGATACACATGGCATTACGAGAAGAAAATATTATGTGAAGGTACGCTGCGACACCAATCATCCTTTGTAAACCGCCGTGAACATAAGCTGCTAATGAGATGTCCTGTTTGCCTGTGAAAGAGACTCCAAATGGATACAGCGCTGACGACGACTCTTTGGTAATTTAGAACAAGTCATGAGATCGACGCAGAGTGCACCGGTTGTGAACATGTTGTGGATGATGCAGGAAAGTTTCTTCGGGCAGTTTTAATAATGCTTTGCTTCCTTCGCTCACTGCACTGATTACGACGGTAATCTTCATAAGCCATGCTCTTTTCTTTCGGCGCTGAAGAAATGGACGCGACCGCATAATCTCGGGCAATCTTTCTTACTTACTTTCTTACCTGCAAAAAACATCGTGCAAAAAAACGGCTTTTACGTGTTCACACGTCCCTACATGGTACTCGCTATCCCATTGGCTTCATCGCGCGTGAAGATTCAACGCTCTTTGCCATGGGAACTTTCGTGAAACTAGAATGCCTCTGTTTGCCGCTAACAGTCGCTTTTCGAGTTCGGGTTGTGACGACAAAATGACGTAAGTGTTGTGTTTGAGTATTGTTTCAATAAATAGCGCGAGGCGGCGGGCAAAGAAGTGAGCGCGCGCCTGCGATGTGCGAGACGAAACGAGAGCACGAAAAATTAAAACGTTAGGCTCTGGAAGCTACATCGGCTGCACCTCGTCCTGTCTTCTTGCCGTAAGCCACAATAGTAAGAACAAGAATTCACGGGAGTATTTGCATTGTTTTAACTCGACAACCGTACACTAAAAACATGGCCGCGATGCTCGTCGGATCGACCGCGGCTGGGGTTTGACATGTGATCGGTAACTTAATCTACGCGCACGCGAATGCTTTCGTGCTGTTGGTTGAGCCCATTCGGCGGCAGGGCATGGTCGAAGAGCACAGTGAGCTGGCGTTCAACGTCTCCGATATAAGACTTGACGAGATGCAAAGGGCTTCTATTTGTGCCGGTGTTATGAAGCTTGAAAGTGGTGGTGGTGTTGTGGCTCGTAACGGCAGCCTTGCTGAAAGTATGAAGACGGTAATAGACCTTCATTCAGCGTTGCCATGCGTCATGATTCAAAACCTCACCTTGACACAAAGTGACCAACGCTTCCGCGAGCACTGAGGCAGCAGCCAACGGTCTGAGAAATAGTTGCGCCGCCGCCACGACGCCAGCGATCGCCCCAAAGGCAAGAAAACAAACGACAAGCTCATTGAGGTTTGTGTAGCGCTAACTGCTGATTCATCGGACGACAAAAGTGAATCATGTAAAACGCTATGTAAGTTGGCCAGCGTTTTGCAAAAACTAACGCGTTTCGTTGAAACTTTAATTTGCGGAATTCGTTAACGCCTTGAAAGCTTGACAGGGACTGCATTGTGAACGCAGCCTCCACACAAGTGTTTTCTACAGTGTGTGCTTTGCCTGCGTGTATATAAAGACAGAAACACTGCCTATATGGTGCATAGAATAAAGTAAATTTCGCTTATCTTGATAATTTTGACTATCTATTGAGTGCTGTTGATATTAGTGGCGTAGCCAGCAAATTTGAGGGGGTGAGGGTAGAGGGGGTTGAGGTGGCTGGGATGTTCATGATTTGAGGTGCGGGTGGGGGGGGGGGGTGTCGAATTTTTGTGTATATTCTAGGGCCCGCCGGATTTGGGGAGGGGGGGACGAAGCCCCATAAGCCTGCCCTTTCGCCCCTCGCTCCCTGGCTTCGCCGCTGGATGATACCATATGGGGAGCATCCTACATTCTCAGGCTGTCTTAAAGGGATACTTGAACCAAGGAATTTATTGCCATATAAGTGGCGCACGTTCTTCCACGAGCTAGCAGTTGCCGGTGTGCACGAGCACACGCAACAAAACGATGTCACAGACCTCCATTCGCGGTTAAGATGACAGTAAATAGGTATGGCTTGGGCCAAAGGAGAATAAAGACAAGTTTTTCATCTACACAGTGGTGTCTGGTGTAAAAGGTAAGCGATTATTTGGTCTAACAAGCACCTAGCTTTCACTTGTAGAAATGAAAGCCTGTCTTTATTCTTCCTTGGCCCAAAGCCCAGTGCATTTCACTGTCCTCTTAAGCGCGAATGGAGGTCTGTGACGTCATTTTTGTTGGGTATGCTCGCGCACACCGGCGGCTGCTGGCTCGTGGAAAGAACGTGCGCCACTTATTATGGACACTAAATTCTTTGGTTCAGTATCCCTTTAAGCATGTGCATAGCCACTGAACTCGTACCACAATGGCAAGATAGTTGCTGACATTCTTCATGTTACGTAGCAGTTCTTTCCTTAGCATAGGCTCGCTTTTCCTTCACACATCTACTCTGATTCCGCTCGTTGTTTATGCTTGATGGTGATAAGTGAACAGTGCGTGTTTGCTCTGCATCACAGGCAAATTTCAAAAATTCAGAACACTACCCTTTAATTTCAATGAGTTACTGTCACTTTTCAAAACGACAATCTATTTAATTGGTATCATAACCTTTACATTAAACAGACGTGTGTTGAATGTAGGACAATGATATCTTTATTGTCTTTCTTGGTCACGGAGCTGACAACCATCCACAAAATTGAGCTAGCTAAATTTCTCGTCTACATTGGTTAACAATGTTACCATACTCTGTCAAACTAAACTCCTGCTTTCTAAACAACTAACGATTCATTTTAGGACACACCTGTTCGTAGTTCATTGCAGGACATCGAACAGTGTTTCTTAGGACTGTCCGATGACTGACATGCAACTCCAGAAGCCTGGCGTAGAAAGGTAGAATATCTAATTGAAACAATAAAATGCCATCAGCAGACTAACCATATTTTATTGCGTGAATGACATTAGCCACAAACCGCAACAAATGGTCGACTGTAGACATAGGCACTAAGCGTGCACTAACTTCGAAGCGGTAGAAACCCTGAAGTTGTAACGTACTTACCATCATGTCGTTAATGTCAAAGTGGTGTTTGCGGCAAAGTGTAGGAGGCCTTCAGAACGGTGATGGTCTCCTTCAGACCGATGATGATGGTAACGAGGGTTCAGCTACATGCTAGGTTCCGTCAACGCACCCCACGACGTCGGTGTGCTTGTCGTGGTGGCGACGAAAGCCTTCTTTCGCACATGCCTCAGCTTCCTCGGTCCAGGGTTTTGTCGACCCAGCCGTCTCTTCCCAGCAGGTTGACAGTGACACTCGCGACGGCCGTCACGGCTCTGATCACCATCCACTGGGCATTAGTTATGTGATAATCGGTGGCAACCGCGCCCTTGTAGTTCCCCGTTGCGAAAAATCTCAGTGCGATTCAATTAGTAGCTGCTGCTCGACGGTCATCATCTCTCATCGTCGCCGTCTCTCGTCGCGCAGCTGGTCACACTGCGATCACACGGTGCTTTTCGACAAGCGGTATTGTCGTCAGAAACAGTCGTCGTGCATCGCGAAGGCAACCGGGTGCTCGCGGAAAACTCGTCATTGTACGCGTTGGTCGAGCCATCGTTGAGCAACAAGCATCGCCGCCATTTTCTACGCTTCAGAATCCTGCTTAAAGCTTGTTCCTCCACGTGCAATAAAAACAGAAGTTAAAATCGCGAGCACATCACCCCGAACGATGCTTGCACGAACGTTGGCTTGCACTGCGCAAGCGCGCCTGCTCGACAGGGACGTTGAAAGCCCGGAGCGCGTTCTTGTAGCTCCTACACCCGCACTAGCTCGCACTCATAGTGAAACAGAGAGCAGGGTATGCCGAGTAATACCGCAGTTAATCTAGTTACGCGACTTCCGCTATGTGCTACGTACGTCGGAAGTGGTCATACGTCACTTTGTCGTCACGGTCCGAACTCGAAGAGCGACAGTTACGGCAAACGGTTGCTTTCGTGTTTCGCGAACGTTCCCATGGGAACCACGTGGAATTATCACGCGGGCTGTGGCCAATAGGAGCGCGCGGTTCGTAGGGGGAGGAGTTTTCGAGAAACACGAACGTGACCGTTTGTGACCAGAATAGCACCCAAGAATAGCACCAGGATAGCACCTGAGATTGAAACGCTGAAGAACCCAGAATCCCCTGGGTTCTGCAGCGCGAGCTTTTGCTCCACGTGCTCCGCTCGTGCGACCACCCATCCGTCGTGTGAAAGGAGCAAGCTTTCTTACTGAGGAAGGTAGACGACGAGGACGAAAGAAAGACGTAGAATGTGGTAATTTTCCTTGCTGGGTTTCTAATCAAGTGCCATGAATCGAGCTAATTATCCCGTTGAAACGACTGAAGGACAAATTAGCGAAGACACCATCGTGATTGGATTCGGGAGGTTCCAGGGAATGGTAATATTCTGCGCCGTACTCGCAGCCATTTCTTACTTCTGCCATGCTACTATTTTTGCTCTGACCGCTCGTGTTATGGACCACTGGTGCCAACCTCCCGATGGCATCACCATGAGCAGGAGTCAGTGGAAAAATGTCGCTATTCCAGTCACAGAGGATGGACGCCATAGCCAGTGCAGCATGTACAGCTTGCCGCTGAAGCCAGAAAATACCACGATGCCTACCCTCATTCCGTGTACCGAGTGGGAATTTGACCTGGAAGAGTACGGCAACACCATCATAAGCGAATGGAGCCTCGTCTGCAACCGCTCCTGGTTGGTTCCGCTGGCTTCACTGACATTTGACTTTGGCGCAGCATTAGGCGGTGTGATTTGCGGAATTGTCGCCGACCATATTGGCCGTAGACCTGTCGTGTGCTTCTGCGTTGTCGTAAATTTATTTGCTGGCTTCGCCAGTGGGCAAACCAATATGTTTGCTGTTTTTCTGGCAGTCCGATTTATTTTGGCGGGAAGTTCAGAGGGCCTTGGAAAGGTTATAGCTGTCGTACTTTACGAGGTGACCCTCATCACAAGTGGCCGGTGTACTCTTTCAGCAGTGTTGGTGTTGCAGTGTTAATCGTTCCCACATTCTTTTTCGTGCTTTCCGTGTTACAACTCAGCTGGAAGGAAGTTCACCTAGCTATAATGGTACCCACGGCGTTTCTCGTTTGTGTATACTACATGATCCTCGAGACGCCGCGCTGGCTGCTGGTCACCGGAAAGGTTCAAGAAGCCTGGAAAGTTACACTTCTCGCCGCAAGCACCAACAGAGCTTCGTCTGAGGCTGCAATTCACTCGCTGAGAAAAGCGGGAAACGATTTAAAGTTTGCAACCAGCGAAAACGAGGCTTTGCGTCATATCACCATCCAGCGACTGCTGCTTGAACCGAAAACCCGCACACGTTCTGCCATCGTTTGTTTTGCTTGGCTCGCTGTAGACTTTGCATTCTCCGTATATATCTTCATGTACCCCTTCGCGATTCATGAGTCGTTCGCCATCGCGTCTGTTGTCCTTGTGCCCATCTGTTTCACCATCCTTTTATTTTCCTTCAATCGATTTGACAAGGAGAGCGTACTAGTGATAGTTCTCTCACTACTCAGCGTGGGAACGTCACTGCTAATTGTGACTTACAACGAGCCGCCGACAGTAATCACAAGTGCTTTGCTGGTTTTTGTCCAGCTGCTCTCCACAGTGGCCTTCTTTGTTCTCTTCGCATTGACTGTGGAGCTGTTTCCGACTGCGCTTCGATGCACAGGCTTTTCCACCTCAGCTGCATTCGGGAATGTGTCGACAATGGCTGCTACGCTGCTGACCAAGTTCGAAACGAAGCTACGCAAGGATCTGCTGCTCGCCCTCATCGCTGCATTCGCGGCGTGCGGCGCACTTGCCTTGTGGAGTCTCACTGGCACAGCCACTCCAACAGCGTTCTTCGGTCGTCCTCAGCCAGAAATGAATAAAGACAGCCAGCAGCAACTTCAGGGGTCTCCGAGACCGTTTCCACCAGAGAGGTCAACCATGAAGGTGATGGATGCAGCACAGATGCCAGTGTCTCAGGCACCGCCCTTAGAGCTCTCTGGCTTGCATGTTGTTCCTAGACGACTCATACGAAGTTTTCAATCCTCTCAACCCTCCGGAACAGGGACTGGCGGAGCATTAAAAACTCAGACAGCCCAAATTGAGGGAACGGCTTAGCATCATTCAAGCAAGACACACGATAGAGGTTGAGTGTAAAGCAGAGCTGCAAATACTGACAATAAGTGACACAGGAAACTGTTTGGACAGCGGCTAATCTCGCTTATATTCTTCAGTTTTATAACTTATCATGAGAAGTGAAAAAGGGGAAGTGTCTATGTAACGCGGACACAGCGCTGGTGTCCAATGTCTGCCTCTTTTAAGTGACGGCCCAAATCCAGTATTATTGTATTTTGATGTAGGGTATGAGCAAAATGGTGTATGTGTGTTAGGTTTATCTCACAGGACTTTATACGTGCATACGACCTCGTCATGCAGTTGCAGTATTACTTCATTTATCAGTTGAGTCAATTAGGTGGGCAAGTGGTATGTATGGTGTCCTAACTGACATGCAGTTTTCTACTGGAGACCGTTGCTGTCCGTTCTTGTCACAACTTTAACTGGTTCGACGAACACCATTGATTGGTGTTGCCAGTGCATAGCGTTTCATGATATATTAGAAGGCACTTGAGAGCTGATGATTTCATGTGACAATTTTTTTATACTGTAAAATTATTTGCGTGCTGTTGATGTTTGAGGTCGCTTGATGCTAAACTGCGCCATAGTATATTAAATTTTTATTTGTACGATATTGTGCAAGCTATCTCCAACAGAAACTAGATTGCGTCGTATTCTGGCATTGCATTTGTTTTAGTAAATCACTTGCAGCGTTTATAACGAACAGGAATCATTTGAACAAGCTTGTTTATTGTTGCTACATTTTTTTTTTTACTTTTCCCATAATTGCGAGCACGTTCTAGCGGATGTAGGAAGACGATTTTGCATCATATATATATTTATCACCCTTCATATGTGTTTGAACTTGCTGCGTCCAGCGCACGGAAAGAAATAAAAACGTGGGCTCATGAACAAAGTAAACTCATTTTTGTTTACTTCAAATAAAATATTAATATAGAATATTTTATGGCAGGGCAGCGCTGTTATTTGGACAAACCTGTTTGTCCACAGAAAGTTTTGTCGTTGAGCATGCGCTATACCTCACCCAGTTTTCGAAGGTCTAACCATCTGCGCATTCGTGCTTCCTCAGCCGAGCTCCACTACAAGAAATATGACGTTGTCAAGATGCCATAATCTTGTACAACAGAAAAAAATATCGGGACACGCCAATGTGTCACGTGACACCCTAACGTCGCGTCGCACCATGGCGTCACGTGATTTTGTTACGTCACCTGACGTCACATAGCCACGTGACCCCATGACACCAGGGAATCGCAAACACACTCAGCACGTACGCAGTTCCATGGCCTCCGAGATTTTTTCGCGCGCTGGCTGCGCTCCTCGTGCAATTGCATTCCCTAGTGACTGGGGCGAAATGTTTTTTTCAGAAAATCTCGGAAGAACGGGCGAACCTCAGCTGTATTCCGAATAGGTTCGGAAAATGTCGGAACGTTGTCAGCGTGGCCAGACCACATTATTGGAAGCTGCAACGTTTTTAACAAAACAATCTTTTATACCACATCAAATAATAAAAAATTAGATGTAAATACCCAATTTAACAAAATAGTATGGTTCAAATAAAATATGAGATCCGAAGAAATAAACGACGCAAAATGTTGAAATTTTGTGTCGTTTGTTTAAATAGTTCCTGTTTCAAACCTCCCATGTAACTTGACCAAAACAAAGCTCGCAGGTAGAAGAAATCGATTATATCACAAATGGCAACGCTCGTTTTTATCGCATCAATAGCTCGACGGCGTGTGGTGTTAGTTCCAAGCGCCGAAAACGTTGCGGTTTACGTTGACAGCGACACAGGTGTTCTGTGGATGTGACTTATTCGGAAGATACCGCCATTTGTGTTCTGCAATCGATCCTTCTAGCAGATAGTTTTGACTGAGTACAAAGCATGCATTAAGCACCCAAGATAAGTGACGTAGTTTTCTTCCTCTTAACTTTGCATATTAAAACCAGGAAACAAAACGGGTAAGCACGAATAGAAGAAATACATAGCGCCCTATGAATACGTTCGAAGAGGACGCACCGAGCGCCATATATTTCACAGCAGGACAGGCTGCAAACAAGTGTCAGTGACACACTCGTGGAGGTGGAGCGTGCTGGTAAAGTTACGGTGTGAAAGGTATACTGAGACCAAACGATTTAGTGTCCATAATGACTTGCGCACGTTCTTTCCACGAGCCAGCAGCCGACGGTGTGCGCGAGCACACGCAACGAAATCGACGACATAGTTCCCCATTCGCACTTAAGATGACAGTGACATCTATAGGCTTCGGGGACAAAAGAGAATAAGGAGAGGATTTTCGTCTCCACAAGTGAAAGATACGTGCTTGTTAGACCAATTGACCACTTGCCTTTTACATCAGACCTCACTGTGGCGATGAAAAGCTTGTTATTCTTTTCCTTTTCCTGGAACCCACACATTTCACTTTCATCATACGGCGGCCGTCCCACGGCCCCAACCATGGCCGTGTTCCAAAATTTACTCGATATTACTCGAGGGTAAGGGTGTTGTACCTTGGCCTTTTAAAACCTACCCGCGTCCAGTGTTCTGTGAATCTGTGTTGTCACGTGACACGACCCGCCGGAGTAACTCAGATCCATTTGGGTAAGACTAGGAACACAGCCCATAATACCGGTGGCAGCTGCGGTAACGTTCCTGTTTACGGTGCAAGTATCGCCTCTCTGGGCGCGTCACGTATTTCGTTCTCTTTGCAAATAAATTGAAAATTCATCATCATTATTTTAGTGTGGAATGTGACAGGCATTTTTTAAAACCTAACGCACAATACAAAAACAAAAAGTGAATTTGTTTCAAATTTTCTAAGACATACCTCCATGCATTCCGAGTTTCAAGACTTGAAATGCGTCCAAGACGCGTTCTTTATTTTTATTCGATAGAGAAATACTCGTCTGGTACTGTGTATACTTGTTGTTCTTAATTAGCACATTCACATTGTTTAATATTTATTCTAAAAGAGCCTTTTTTATGCGATTTTGAAGTGTCGTAACTCAGTTTCACATCATAACGCAGCAACGACATTTGAAGGCATCCTTCTGGTAAACATAGGAACTCGGCATAAAAAATATTAAAAGCGCAACGCCAGCAGTTCTTTTGTGAATACCTTCTTGATTGTTATAAAATTTCAAAGAATTTCCTTTATGCGTTCTTGGAATTCTCAAATAGCGTTCTGGCATTTGATCTAATTTTTTTCAATTGTATGATAGAGGAACTGGGCTGGTTCATAATGTAACCGCTCATCCACACTGGAAAGTGGATCCGCGTTCGCAAAGCGATTGCGAACGCAGATCCGCTCCCAGTGTGAATGAGCGGTAAGGCTGGTTTTGATATTTATATTCAGATTTGTTTAAAATAATTTTAAATCGTGTGACTATTTTGAAGCTTGACTCTGCACGCAAGAAACCGGTTTCAGAAAAGGGAGAGCAATTTAAGCAACGATTCAGCTCTTTCCTTTCCCCTCCCACAATCCAACCATGACCGTTCGGCCCATGGCTGTAACTCTAACTTTGCGTTTTCCTCTTTACAAGACTTCTCTCTCTCCTCTCTCTCTCTCAATTACAGCTTTTCTGATTCTAATTAAAATTACTTTCGATGATAGTAATTTTTTCTAAGCCATACTAATTGTCCTTAATATTAAAAAGGACGTATGTTGTAGCAGACGACTCGCACTTGCGCCGTCATTTTGAAAGGTGACTGAAATTCGAGGTTGAGAAGTTCAGTAAAAGTGGCGCTGGTTCTGTCCCTGACGCAGAGGTTTCTTGTCTCAAATATTTCCTCGCGCTTCTTTCTCGTTCTTGCCACAAATCACAGTTAATCTTGCAAAAAAAAAATGAAAGCCATTTTCAATTCATGTGATGCCGAATGAGAGCGCGGCTCTTGAGGAGGAGGAGGGAAGGGTACATAAAGGAGCGTATACCCCTCCTCCTCCCTCCTCATCCTGTCTGCTACTCCTTCCTCCGAGCGGCGTCGCCGTCGCCTCACGAGGGTCCCGTGACCTCACGGGGGTCACGTGACGTCACGGGGGTCACGTGACCTCATCAGGGTGTTACGCGTGACCCCTGTGAGGTCACGTGACGATGACGATGACATTATCGTCATACGTCACTGATTGCGTCATCGGCATCGGCATTGTCACTGATGACGTCACTGATGGCGTCATCGGTATCGTCATCGTCACTGATGACTTCATCAGTGACGTCACCAGTGACGTCACGCGTCCCATAATGCACCGCGCGATTACGCCGATGGCGACGCTGACTGCGTGCCGAAGCTGTCGACGCCTAATGGTACGTTTACACCTGAGAAGAAATCCGCTCCCGGCGGCGGCGGCGCCGAGCGGGTTGCGTTTACATCTATTTCCTTCGAGCGGCGGCGGCGGCGGCGGCTGCGGCAGCTGTTCTCGTAACATCCGGTCAAATATGACGAGAAGGCGCGAGAGTTCCCACCCGGCTGTTCCCCGGCGCGGCGGCTCCCGGAAGAACGCAGTGCTCGTGAATTGACCACGCAAGTGATGACGTTAGTCACAACATGAAGTCCAGGCTGCTAGGGATGCGCCGTATGCGACATGAGCGCATGAGCAGCTTTCCTGCTGCTTGGGCAAGGCGTAACAACTTCCGCTAAGCAACCTAACTCTCTGATATCTAACTATGAAGAGGTTCCCGTCGTGTCAGCGTCATATTGCAACGACGAAAGCCATTTCTGAAGTCTCACACGCCTCGCTTAGCTTTTTGCAGCAGATTCGATCACGATAGGCTTACGGCCTCTGCCAGGCGGGCGTCCACTGAAATGCGTCGATCGGCAATCAAGCCGACAAACGCGAGGGACCGTGTCGTAGAGGGTTCTCCGCAATGCGCGCTCTTTCCCAGGAACAACTCCAGTTTACATGAGGGGTGTAGGTCGCAGTGTGGCTGCACCACGTCACGGCAGGATCGTCGATGACGACGACCCGAAGCGCATTGCGCTGAGTGCAGGCCACTTCATGAGAAACAACAGCGCGCCATGCCGAGGCAAGTCGCTCTGTTACATTATTTTGATATGTGGCTACGTCAGGTTATCGCATGCCCATCACGATTTCGCAGCAGCTTGCTTGTTTTCCTGCAATGGCATTATCGTGGGATGTGCCTTGCGACTTACGATCTGCGATCGAGTCCGCGATCTGACTCACCTGCTGCTGTATCCAGCTCCTTTCGGCGTCGTGGCTTGTGCCCGAGAAACCGATGGTACAGTGGACCATAAAGCACCGCATATGCGAGATTCCGGATCAGCTGTTCGGCCTTGCCTGAAGTGCTGCGGGCGGTCATACCTTTAGCAGACTATCATCTCGTTCCGGACGCCCGGTAACTCATATTTGCTTCGCACTCTGCAATCATGCAAATCTTAAGAGTGTATGAAATCCCATTTCATATTCTAACAAACGCGATGCCAAAATATCGTCTTTAATTCGCACGATGCAACGACGGCCCCACTTGGCCGGTGCCGGCGTGTGAGCAGACGGCATGGCTTCTGCATCTCGTCGTCTCCAGCCGCAGTGTCTGAGGTCCGAAAGCTGCACTCGTAAATTTATTTCAGAAACGGAGTGATCGGCACACTTTCTGTCGAAACATACATGCACATTCAAGTTTTCTGGTATCTGCATGCTTTGGTTGGTTTAAATCTGCCTCCCATTTGATGATCGGTATCGGGCTTGCAACAAAACCGAGCTTCATTGATGTAATCGTCCGCGGTCGTTGCAGCTTCGGTTGGACTGCGACGTCGCCACTTACGGAGTCAATTGACTCCGCAAGTGTGATCGCCAGCGGGTCCAAACAAACTCGTTGCTAGGGTCAGCTGCCATGATTGGGGGTCACACGTGGCTCGGTTTCGGCATACGAAAACCTGGGACCGTTCAAAAATCATTGGCGCAGGGATTTATGTGTTCTAAATATCACAGATATGGTAAGCTTGAATGTCATGGCGCATGTTTCGACAGAAGTGTGCCGGTAATCGCCTCGTTTCTGCAGCATTCACGACTGCAACTTCCGGTTCCTCGATGATGCTCCAGGCAGACGACGAATGCAGAAGTATGCCGCCTGCCGCACGCGTACGCACGGTAAGTGCCGTTTGCATCAGTGCGAATAAAGACGATTATCTGCATTTCGCATTGGTTTGAAATATAAATGAGTTTCGCACACTTATAAGATTTCATAGTGGTGCGTACGCGCAAAATATGGCCTTATCGAAAGTCCGGGCGTCGATCGAGATGATCGTCTTGCTAAAAGATCGCGGTGACACCTGCGAGAGAAAGCACTTCAGGCGAACGGCTGAGATCCCGAATTTTGTTTGCGTGGACTTGCGCTGTGCGAGGGTGCTTTCTCGTATACCTGGTTGTAACCATCCCGTGAAGGAAGATTCTTGCAGTTTCTTCAGATTTCCGCACCTGACGCGCAGCGAAAGAACTGGGCAAAAAATATAGTGCGCAGTTATGGCTATGATCGTGACCGCATCGCGGGCTTGATGAAGATCGTCGCCTAAAAGAGCACATCCATCGGAATTCTAATGTGCACATTGGAGAGAAAAAAGCAACAATACTGTGAAATTGCGATGCATGACGCAATCTCTTTAGTCAACTTCGACAACCGATGGCAATAACAGGCATAATGCCTGTGACTTACCGTCCTCGACGGTGTACAGATTTGTTTCTCATGCTGGCCTGCACTACGCCGGTAATGTATGCACTTCACGGTCGTCGTCGTAACTGGATCTCGCATGACGTAGTTTGATTTTACCGCATTTGCAATTCCCCTGTAACGAAGCTGTTGTTCGCGGTAAAAAACGCACATTGCGAGAGGCCTCTACGGTTATGGTGATGCACTCTTTGTCGCTTCACGTTTACTCGACGCAATTCCAGTCTGAAGATGCCCGCCGCAACAGAAGCCAGCAAATCTCATCGTGCCGTCTGCTACCAAAGCAAAGCAGAGTGTAAGACTCAGAAATGGCTTGCATCGTTGCGATACGACACTGAGACGACAAGAACATCTTCATAATTCGCTATCAAGAAGCCTGTTGCTTACAAAAACGATGTACTTACTTGTGCAGGGATCTGGCCCTATGTGGAGAATTCCGGCATTACTAACCCTGCGCAACGATATTGTTAGCTTAATGCCAGCGTTGCGACGTCATCAACCTTGACGTGAATGCAACTTGCCCTATCACGCGAGACAGCCGTACAGTGCCGAAATATGCGGTTGACGACATCGAGGCGATGGCGAAGGTCGTCGGCACTAGACGAAGAAGTCGACGTGCGACGACTCGATCACCGACACGCAGATACCGTCGTCATGGACAGTAATTCACCAGCTGAGACGTTCAATTAACGCAACAGAACGCATACCATGACGTAGGCAAACGTCGCGCTGCGCAAGAATGTCACATTCGGTCAGCGAAACGCCTCGTTCGGCGGCGAAGAAGTCCTGACCCATACGGCTCGCCGCCGCGTTTCCGCACAGCGTTTGCCCCAGGGCAAACGATGCTGGCAACCGCAGCGTAACGAGCATGGCAGAGCTGCGCTCTAAAAAACAACGAGGCGCGTTACAGCGGTCACGAGCCAGTTCTCAAAAACACCTAGCGGCTATTGGGCAGGAGATCAAACTACGGGGGGCGCTTTGATTGACTTTGCTGTACTTATTGTTAACTTGTTGTCCCTAGAGTCACTAAATAAAGCTACGCTTTCAGGTACCGCATTCCTTTCTTTGGCACTTTGCCGACAATACAGTCGCTCTATTCACCAGTATTCTGGTTCGCTGCGCATCACGAGGCATCAGTCACGGAGTCACTATCATCATCATCGCGTTTTTCAACGCCACCATCTTGGGTCCAGCGATCCGCTGCCCGCTGCTGTTTTATGTTTACTGCGCGCGCACGCCGAAGTCCGTCGCTCAGCACGCACTTTTTCCCTCCTTGTGTCGAGATACGACAACACGACTTTGATTCGCCGCCACAGCTGCGGCTCTACGGCAGCTGCAGTAGGCGATCGGCTAGCAGTTCTGGCTGGCTGAGCTACAGGCAATCCTCTCCACCTGCGCCAGTGACCCGTGATGCGTGCGCCTGACGCGCTTCAGACGCGTAGTTTGGGAGTTTCGTTACCTAAAGCGTAGCTTTACTTAGTGACTCTAGTTGTCCCAACAACCCGGTGTTTACTAACACAGCATAACAAAGAAATTGAACCTCGCCTAGCACAGTCTGGGCGTGAGCCCATTGTTCTGACCAGTATTTTGGGCGCACAAGGAGCGACCTTCGAATAGTCATAGTCGATTTTCCTGATAAAAAAAAAGAAAGAAATTAGAATGATAATGATAAAAATAATAATAATAATAATAATATTTATTTGCATACAAAAATGTGATCATGGGTGGCGTGCACGGCTGTGCAGAAAGGTTAAAACCCGTACGCGAGTGCGCCTGCCAGCCCGCCACCCAGTTTGTTGTCCCCACAGCTGAAGCGTACCGCTAGAGGCGTGACTATTCGATCTCTCCCCCACTAAACAAGCTATTCAATGCTGCCTACCATGTTCCGACACCGCGAAAGGTGCAAATATTGAACTACATATGATAGCGACGACGAAGGCAGATTTATTTTACAGCGGAGCTGTTAAGGGCTAGTTTTCTCAGGATCATGTTTCCCGCAAAGAAATGAAGACACCGAACTCTGGACACCTACTGCAATCTATGAGCGACGACGGCAAGCCACGTATCTGGTTGCCGCCGTCGCTCATCCATGGCGGCAGCCTTTCCACTCTGGCTTGCCGACTTGCGGCCGGCCGTTACTTTCCATTGTACATCTCCGCTGGTCTTCCTTCTTCACCACAGTGGAAAGGCTGAAAGTTTTCTCTTCACTCCAAGATAAACACACAGACAATTTTTTTTTAATGTTGCAGCTTTCCAATCACGTTGGTTCTGTTTTTTTCCGCCATCGTGTAGGGATTTGAGATTTTCAGTTTTAACATCACTCTACTCGTAGACAGCATACGGAGAGTGTTATGTCCCAACCGCAGTGGCTGGGCCTCACGATAAGGAATCATCAAACAATCAGTCATCGTGACTCAAATCTGAGGCTCAGCAAAAGGATCTAATAAACCAATTTCCCGTTAAAAGCGCTATCAAAAGCGTTTCATATGGGCGAAACCCTCCCTAGGTCGTATTTCTTTGGATTAATTTTTGTTTCATTTATTGAAGTAAGAATGTCAGACGATCACCTTTCACGATGTTGGTTTAATAATGCAACAACTCCAAGCTTCCACGTTGTGCTTTACACCAACCATGACTCTCGTCCTTTGCAAATAATGATAAGCAGCAGGGCCGACTTGCTTGAAACAGCGTCTCAGCTGAGACTCGGGAAATAAACCACTGCCAAAGCCAGCGCAAAGCTGAGTGGGACTCAAGCGGCATCTCGAAATTCTCGCGCGCCCCACCTTTTGCACTGCTTTCTTCCACCCAGACCCAACTGAGACGCTGCAAGCCGTCCCAGGATCACAACTCGTGATGATTCTTCGTGCTTATCTTTTGTTTTTGGGAGTCCCGCAACCATTGTTGCGAAAGAAAATCAAGCGAGATTCTCAGTACTGTCCTGCCATGTACTTCTATAACCGGTCTAAAGAGTGGTTTTCGTTGTGGCCTTCACTCTCGCCTAGGAGCAATGGGACTTATTCAAGGTGAAGTTAAAGGTAAAAGATTCCGACTTCTTATGTCTGATATACCTAATCCCATTCTGCTTGAAAGGATCAGTTGTGACGTCGAGCACCGCAGTTTCCGTCTACAATACTTTCGCAGCACAAGAGACCTCGCAACTGAAAATAGCGAAAAGAATCACCATTAGGAATCTTTAGGCCATTCACCAAAGAAATGCGATGCTAGCGGGAACCAGTTGAAGCTCGTGCCATAATACTGAGTGCAGATAGAGCACACGTTCGCTAGGCCCCCATTCCGCAGTTTAGGATTTATCAGAAGGCCCTATTAGGATCTTTTTGTAGATCGCGCAGTGCGGATTGCGGGCAGACTTGTTCGCAACGCGTTAGAAGTCACTTGTAGTCAATTTCATTTTATAGACATTTTGTAACGCCCCCATTACATTTCTTGAGTTGTAAACATTCTGTGATTCAAACACTTTTTTGAGTAGTGAGTTACTAGTACTCCATTACTTTTTTCACTTCAGCTGAGTTTTTTAAGCTCAAAGAAATATTGCTTTTACTAGAGCCACCAAATGGGCATGCCTGATAGGTTGAGTTTCAGAAAACGTTTATTGAATTAGGCACCCATGTATACATCGAGAAATTTATTTTCAATATAATTTTAGGGAGTACCAAGCAGCGCTTGCAAGCTCTAGAAGGTCAAATTGGCGTGAAGCAATTGCTGCTATAAAGGTGATACGGCTGTTATTCAAATCAAAGAAACAAAAATTAATCAGCAAGAAAACGGTACAATGAGCATTTGTCCTATCTTTAGCGCACGTCGCAGGGAAGCGGTTTATTTCACCCTTTTTCTGAGTACCAACTATGAACTACGATGACTGTGTTTTTTTTTTTTGCCTTACCCTGACATTTAGTCACTGCGTTTTAGACATAACGCTCTCTACGAGTTGTCTACGAGTAGAGTATGGTTAAAAGCTGAAGAATCCCTGCACCATGGCGGACAGAACAGAACCGGCACAGTTGGAAAGCTGGAACCTAAAAAAAAAAGAAAATCCATGTTTATTTATCTTGGAGTGAAGGGAAATAAATTCCCCTTCGTCGTTGCTATCATATGTAGCTCAAAGTTTGCACCTTTCGTGGTTTCGAAACATGGCGGCAGCATGTTCAGAAACATGACGGCGGCATGTAAAGGAAAATGGCGTCGACCGATGCCTTCGATTAGTTTGTTGATGTTTGTGAAAAGCATGGTGAGTGCTTGAAGTCTCTGCATTCTCATTAAACAACATTGAAGTTGACAGTCCGACGGTGTTCCTATTTACGTCAATAAAGGAAAAATTAATCCCGATATCAGACTGTCATCCTTGTCGCTGTTGGTGCAAGAAAGAAAACTTCAAATTTCCACCGTTTTTTTTTTTATACACAACATCAAATTTTTCTTACACGCCGTATTCTTTTCTCGCCGGAACAGTGGGACAATCCCCAGCTCTCGGCGAAGTAGCGTAGTATGGGGATTGGCAAGCATTCGTGATCTCGCGCACGTGACTTCGAAACGCGGTAACGTCTGCTTATTTCTGTGTAGAAAACGTTTGTGCGAATACACCGTAAGTAATTTGTTGTTAGATGTTTAAGCAGTGGAATGTTAAACTATCCTAAAAGGCACCTAGTTTCTCCGACGTGGGTGCGAGATTTAGCACGCCGGTACGATGCTCGTCCAGATCGAAATGGTCGGCGGCGTGGTTTAAATCGATAATTCCTGGGTTCTGCAGCGCAAGTTTTCCCTCCGCGTTATTCTCCTCACGTGTTTAGGTTTAAAGCCTAATGTGCTAATGAACATATGCGCTTGCCTCTGTTCAGCAGTTGTAAGAACAATGACTGGGCTGAAGGGAACAGGCGCGATCTCTTACGGTCTTTCCACAGGGAGTAGTTGCTCCCTGCGGCGACAGCTCGAAGGCGTCGCTCTAACCCTACCACACCTACAGCACTTTAATTCCTTCTTAGAGGCACTTCCTCCCCGCCGTGTTTTGTGGTCCTCTTTGCTCAGGGGTTGTGTTGGAGAAGTTTCTAGAGTAATTAGACCTACATGTTATAAGGCCGTCTGCCTGCAGGGACTTATGCGGAAGAGATCTTTCTCTTCGTCTCCTCAAGAAACGAGTTTGTATTGACCAGCATTTAATTATCGTAAGCCGAAACTTATTTCAATCGGCTCACTGCAGCTATTTTAAACAAGTATAATTGCACATATTTTTAAACGCAGTGGTCGGGGAACAGTTGTTCAGGATGGCTCAGGCGGTGTTGGGCATGGTATACGGTCGCACCCCCACGCGGCTAAAGAAGTCCCATTGCTCCTTGGCGAGAGTGAAGGCCATAGGGAAACCGCTCTCTGGCCCCGTCACAGAAGAACATGGCAGGGCAGCATTGAGCATCTTGCTTGATTTTATTTCGCAACACTGATTGCGGGGACTCCTAAAAACAAAAGGGAAGCGCGAGGAAACTTCACGAGTTGTGATCCTGGACCGGCTTGGCTAGAACATCGTCGCAGCTGAGACTGGATGAAAGAAAGTAGTGCACAAGGTGGGCGCGCGAGCGTCTTGAGACGCGGCATGAATCCCGTTCAGCTCGTGCGCTGGCCTTGGCAATGCTTTCTTTCCCCAGTCTCAAGCTGAGACGCTGTTTTTTGCAAGTCGATTCTGGCTGCTAATCATTAGCTCCAAAGGGCAAGAGTCATGGTTGGAGTAAAGCGCAAAGGGGAAGCTTAGAATCGTTGCATTATTAAACCAACACCATGAAAGTTTATCATCTGACGTTATTCTTATTTCAATAAATGAAATAAAAAGTCATCCAAAAAAAGACGACCTAGGGAAGGTTTCGCCTATGTGCAACGTTTTTGATAGAGCACTTTATAGCAAAGGGGTTTATTAGATCCTTTAATTGAGCCTCAGATTTGAGCCAGGATGACTAGCTGTTTGTTGCCTTACCGTGAAGCCCAGACACTGCGGTTTGGACATAACACTCTCCGTAAGTTGTCTACAAGTAGAGTAACGTTAAAACTGAAGATCTCAAATCCCTTCACGACGGCGAACAAAACAGAACCCGCGCGGTTGGAAAGCTGATCCTGAAAAAAATGTGTATTCATGTATCTTGAGGTGAAGGAAAAGAAATTCCTTCCGTCGTCGCTATCATATGTATTTCAATATTTGCACCTTTCGTGGTGTCGGAACATGGCAGGCAGCATTGAATAGCTTATTTATAGGCTCTAGATGTTTTCGAGAACTGGCTCGTGACCCTTGTAACGCGCTTCTCTTAATTTTTTATTTTTTATTTTGCAAGATAAACTGTGACTTGTGGCAAGAATGAGAAAGAAGCGCGAGGAGACATTTGAGACTAGAATCCTTTGCGGCAGGGACCGAAATAACGCCACTTTTTCTGAACTCCTCAGCCTCAAATTTCAGCCACCTTTTCAAAAGATGGCACAAGTGCGCGCCGTCTGCTAATATATATCCTTTTTAATACTTTAATCAATAAGTGGCTTTAAAAAATTTTCAATCAAAGAAAGTGATTTTAATTAGAAATAAAAAAGCACTAATTAAAAACACGTTGCTTAAATAGCTGTCCTCTTCTCTGAAACCGGTTCTTTTCGCACAAAGCCGAACTTGAAAATAGTCCCACGATTTTAAATGTTTTTAAAGAAATCTGAATATAAATACAACAAAACCAGCTTTTTAGAGAAAACAGCCCAGCTGTCTTAGCATAAAATTAAAAAAACTTTATTAGATGCCAGAATGCTATCTGAGAAAACCAAGAACGCGCGAATTAAATTTTTTAAAATTTTATCACAGCCAAATGGTGTTTACAAAAAAAACTGCTGGAGTTGCGCCGATGTTTAAAAAACCTCTGACACGCCAAAAAAAAATATTTTTCATGCTAGGCGTTGAAATGGCATATCAGGACATTAAAAAAAATTGTTTCACTATAGAGTTGCGTAGTTTATTTTAATAAAAAATAGAAATACGAGGCCCAATTCAAAGTTCTCGCCGTGCACTGTGACGTAACAGTGTACCGCAAGGTATCGGGGCGGTCAGAATAAAGCCCTCTTCATGTTTCAAAAGTGGCGCAAGGTTCTTCGATGCACGAAGCACGTGCAAAGTGCAGCCGTTGGGAAGATCATGGTGGAACAGCGGAGCACTGAGCTAGATTTCAGACGCCATGAATTTTCCAGTAGTGGCGCGCGGCACGTGCCTCGAGAATTTCTACAACAATAAATGGCGCCACTTTTCCCAGGATGGAGGGGCTTTAGGTCAGAAGGGAGGCGTCGACTACGTCACTAAAAGTGGGTTCACCGGAAGTCACGTGTGTTCCACCCCTCGTGCTCTCCGCGACCGCGCCTAAGACTCTTTTTTTTTATTCTGCTCTTCGTACGAGCGATCGTAGAAAACGAAGTTTCAGTTCCACTAGCTCTTTATCGCTGCGCCGTTGGTTAGTTTGCGTGCTGTAAAATTTGACGACCAAGAGTCAGTGGATCGACGTGATTGAGGTCAATGATGAAAGCGTTGCGAGTACAAGCCAGTGTACGAGTGCATGCCGTCAGTCCGATGATACAGGGCTATACTGGGCGCAAAACAGGCTATCAAGTTTTTTTTTTAAATTTAGAACGCTCGCAGAAATTAGGATTGCTAGCATACGATACGCCCGATCGCATTGCTGAAGGTTCAGACACCGATGTCGTTGAATCATCGGATACTCTCCAGGCTATAGATGCCTACCGTCTAAAAAATACGAACTGGTTTGTGTACCAAGAACAAGTAAACGTCGAGCACAAAGTACGTATTTTGTCCTCAACATGAGTAGAACTTGTTTACTAGGTGCACATGCTGCCGATGTATGTCTCTCGGAAATGCATGCAGTGTGATCTCTTCTTCAGTTGCTGAAATACCGGGACAGTCCCTCACACAGCACCTTCTTGGCATTGTAGTTGATCACGTCAATTCACTGACTCCGCTTCTTCTACCTTTACAGCAACATTAAGCGATGAAAAGCAGATAAACGAAACCTTGTCTGCTTGGATCGCTCTTGAAGTTGCGGAGAATAACAAAAATATTTAAAAAATACTACACGCGCTCGCGGTAAGCACCAGGAGGGATACAACTCACGTGACTTCCGGCGATGCTCTCCCTTCTGACCGCCCTGACACTTTGCGGTACACTGTTACGTCAGCAGTGCACTGGCGGGAACTTTGAATTGGGCCTCGTATTTCTATTTTTATAAATGAAATACGCAACTCTATAGCGAAACAGTTTTTTTTTGTAATGTTCTGATATGCCATTTCAACAAATAGCATAAAAAATTTTTTTTTGGCGTGTCAGAGGTTTTTTTAAACAATATTCTGAGATTGCCTTTCTGCTTCGGTTTCAGACGACAACAACATGGCTACCTGCGTCTGCGGGATGCTCAACGAGCGTAGCTCGTTGATATTGTCAGCTTTCATAAGTGCGTGTCGTTTTGAGTCCACAAAGGTGTGTAAAGGGAAAACTCATGAACCGACATAGTTTGCAGCAAACAACTGCCACAAGCAGGGCGCCTTTCTGGAAGCACTTCGCGGATGCCTGTTTTCGTAGTGGGTCTGGCCTCTATGCCTAGCGTCCCTCATTCACAATTTTGATCGATATGGTTTATTTCCTTTCCTTGCACGTGTTGATGCTGAATAAATATGTTGGTACCGGTGCCCAGCCGCCATGTGAATTGTGCAACCGTCATGATTGCGACCATCGTTTTAATGCCAAGACGTTAACTGCACAGGTAAGAATTTGCAAGCCAATGCCTAAAAGAAGTCGTCTGCTTTTTCGCGTATGAGTTGCGGTGACGTCAAAATGACGCCGAGCTCTGATTGGCTTTGATTGAAGGCATAGTGAGTAGATCTTAATTCTAAATGCCTAAGAGTCTACCCATTTTATTTTTATTTTTTTTGATCAGCCAATAAGAGCTTGGCGTTCTGACATCATCGAAATTCCTGTGCAAGAAGCAGACGACACTTGCGCTCCGCATTAGCTGGAGGCAATGAGGCAGTCGGCCCCCATCAGGTTAGCCCAAGAATGTTTTGCAATGCACCTGGCCTGCCAAAGCGAAAAATATTAGGTCCCGCTTTAATCGTGCATTATGAGGTTTGCTCACTCTGGCTCGTGGATGCCATGGGAAACAATAGCGGAGAATATAAATGCTGAAATGACCGAATATTTATTTTGTTCCTTTTTTGAGACCTCTTGGTCCATTTTATTGCACGTCGACAGACTCTGACAGACGCTTGTGTTGGACCGTCGCTCGTGCATGATGGCACGCTAGAACGCCGCTCACATGGTCGACTCTTGTGAGCGTCATAAATGTTTTCAGACGGGGGCGGAATATCGGATGGACGAGGACGAAAACGGACGCCGACAGGAAGCATTTATGTCCGCGCCCTTCGAGAATGCCCGACGACGATAGGCGGTGATGAAATAGCAGATGATGCCAGAGGCTACCGCGCGTCTGCTCGCACAACTAGCAGGCGTTGTCATACGCCAAACTAGACGCGGCGGATGTCGGGAGTCGGGAGACACGAGGCTTGTTAGCGTGTTCGGCCGAGCAGCCAAGCCAATCCAGTCGTAATGGGGAGAGCAACTGATTTGTAGGAGGCACTTAGAGCGGGACGTTGCCTTCAGATAAATTGCGTCCAACGGCGTAAATATTTAGAGTAATTTTTTTCTTCTAATTGTAAAATTGCGGAAAAATATGTGTCCCATCTATGCTCCTCAAAACATTTTTTTTTCTCCTTGGCAGTGTCCATTTAGGAGAAAAAGCGTAATCCAGTATGTTCACTATTTTTTTTGATCGTTCTTCTGCTGGAGAGCAAGTCGTCTGCTTTTTAGGCAGGAGTGGCGGTGACGTCAGAACAACGCCGAGCTCTGATTGGCTGATTGAAAAAAATAGTGGGTAGACCTCAAGGCATCTAGCATTGAGGTCTACCCACTCTTTGTTTTTTCCAACCAGCCAATAAAAATCGGCGTCATTCTGACGTCACGGCCACTCCTGCCCAGGAAGCAGACGACTTGCTCTCGGCGCATTGGTTACTGGCTGACAACTTAAGAAACTCGAGGTGTAGCTTATCATGTTCACGCTTACTGCTTCACAATTCTTTTTTTCCTTTGTATCAACGAAAGCCGCAATAGGATTTGCTGCTGAAGCTTAGCAAGGCGATTGGGCCTGGTCAAATTATGCGTTTCCTATATTGCTAGTAACTATAGCAATGCATTATATGTGCATTCACCGATGTTTGTTCTGTAAACAAGCTCGTTGTCGAAAGCTATCGGCGGACCCCTGCGCGCTTCAGGTTTTCTTATTTTTTTCCCATTGTATCACATCCTTCTCTTATTTGTACTACGTTCTCCAAAGTACTCAGGTTCTTACAAGCGTATTACAGGAGTCTCTTCGAAGAAAAATCTTCCTAACCGGTCGCTGTCCGTTGCCTAAGAATAAATACATAGACTGCCGGAAGTCTACTGTGGGACCCTCGCGCTATCCAACTCCCGCCGAATGCGGGGAATACCAGTTTGAATATCGATTAGAGGTTCTTATTTTTAGTGTGTTTTTCATATCACGTTATTTGTTGAATACAGATTGGAAAACACAACTTAACGTGAAATTGTCACAATGATTTACTACTGTTTGTAAGATCCTAGAATACTAAACTCTACTTAGGGCTGATTGTTTACCGCGCGCTTAGCATGATTTATTCCAAACTGTGAAATTTAAACTCTGCAAGGTGAACATTCACACTCAAGTCAGCACGTCACAATGCTCATAACCCGCATTAATAGCAAGGCTTCATCGGAGTTGCTGTACCACGTCGAACAATAACTACTGTAGCGTTATCGCTTGCGCCGCGCGTAAGGAACACCGATAGCTTGGGAAAGCGGAAAAAGGCCCCTTTATTCTTCGGTAGGTGGTATATATAAGGCACTCAGCATCACTTGACTCTCTTTGTAGAAAGATCGGGATGAGTCAGATGCGCCGTTGCCACACCTCCCTTTTTCATTCTTTTTTTTTCTCTTGGCTAAGGCATGTATTGCACTAATCTTGCGGCGCCCGATCGGTGGGCCCCCAAATCAAACGAAACTCTCTTTGACGAGCAAACATCAAAACGTACAGAACTCTGCCTGGTACCGAAAACGAACATTTTCGACCAAGAAAGTAAACATCTACTGAGCAGACTAGCTGCCAGCTTCGTAACGTTCCGGTTTTCGGACCACGCTTCCGTACCGCGACACACAGTCTGAAGACGTAGCAGGCAACGGATGGTCGCGTGCCACACAAGTCGGAGGCGTAGCAGGCAATGGTGAACGTGTACTGTGGTTTCATACCTCCCTTGGGAAATCGTAACTGCCCTTGGAACTCTCCGGGTGGGTTTGATCAGGGTTAGGACAATCAGACACCTGCGGTTTCTTTCAAGAGTCACTCCTGAGCGTATCTCGACCACGAAAGACCTTGGTCTATTGGCCGGACCAAGGACTATTGCCTCCTGCATGCAGTTCTTTAACCAAACAGAAACTCCTGGCCTCAGGGGTTGAAGTTGACGGGCTGGATGGCGGCGGTCAAAATGTCGCCGCTGCGTTTCTCGAAACGCACAGTCTCGTTTTCGTTTATCGTTTAGGCTTACTGCTCAGGGGACCAGGCTTTGAGGGTACAGAGGAAGCGTAGAACGCAGGCGCCTACCTATCAGATGTTTTGTTAGGCTTTTTCAAAAAGGCCCTGGGGTGTCCCTGTAGGCTAGCAGTTCAAGGTAGGGGTCATCTGCCTTTGCGATAATATATTCTACAGTTTTGACCATTTTTTCTTCTCCGTTATCCTGAACATACCTCGGGCTCGATGTCAACTCAAGCGACAGAAGCCGTACTCACGAGAAAACGCTTTAGAGTCTCTATATACAAATTGTGTTTCATTATCGGAAACCACAACCTCTGGAACGCCGTATCTCGAGAAAACACTTTTGAGGTTCAGAATGACACTGGCACATTTTGTGGATCACAGAATAGTGACTCCTCGGTACCTGCACAAGTAATCAACGGCAATGAGGTAGCACAGTCTTTGCGGTGTCTTTGTCGGAATGATTCGCTCAGCGTTTGGGTTGCACCTCTCGGCACATACTCGAAAATTGGTTACTTAGCCACCAAGCTGGGAATTTAGTCCAGACCACCCATACTGACTCTTGAGCTCATGCTCTGCGTTATCCAATTCCTTGATGGCCCTCGTGCGAACGCTTCAACATATTATCTCTAAGCTCCTCGGGAATCACCAGCATTCTCCATTTTAGGAGTACCCTTTCGCAGACAGTCAGCGTGGCTCTTTCTTGCCAATACGGTCTCAAGACACCGAGCATCGAAGAAAACTTCGGCCTTCCGTTTTTTTTAAATGCCGCCAAGGTCTGGCAGACTTCTTCCTCTTCTTGAGCTTTCTTGACTTTTTCGAAGTAGTGAAGCTAAACCAGATCGGCCACACAGCCCTCAACATACTTGGTCTCTTCGCTTATAGTGATGGAATCAGAGCCGGATTGCTGTTCTCGAAGGGGTGCCCTTGACAGTACGTGAATTTTTATAATGCTAATACCGGGCACATACCCAACGGTGTAGGCGAAACATATTAAGCTCATACGGAAACTTTGATTTCGAGGTGGTAATAGGTCTATGGACGAGTTCCCCAAGAGCGTGACGAAAGGCTTGCGATCGGTTTCTAATTACACATCGATACCAGTGATGTATCCTCCGTATCTTTCTGCCTCCCATGTCAATGCTAAAGCTTTCTTCTCGATTTGAGCATATCAAGTTTCAGCCGGCGTCAACGACCTACACGCGCACGCCAATGACCGTCTTTTTTGTTAGGCTGAATCTGCAAAAAGACTGCTCCTAATCCGAAGGACGATGCGGCGGCAGAAAGAATTGTAGGATAACTGGCATTGTAGTTAGCCATGGCCTTGGGTGAACAGATATCATATTTGACATGTGAGAGTGCTTATTCCTGGGCTTGTCCCCATACTCACTCCCAGTCTTTTAAAAGCAACTGACGTAAGGGCTCTGTTTTCGCGGCCAAGATGGGAATAAATCTAGACAGGTGGTTGGACATTCCCAGTAGCCTTCCTTCGTCCAAAATTTTGGCAGGTGTTTTCATTTTTTAGATGGCGCTGATCTTCTGCGGGTCTCGTTTAATGCCGTCACTACTCAGCAGACAACCCAAGAACGTTATCTCGGTAACACCAAAACCGCACTTTTCTTCGTTCAGACTAACTCCAGCTCGCCCGAGCCTATTCAGGTTTTGACGCAAACACTCGTCGTGTTGAGCTCTGTGAGGGCCAAAGATGAGCATGTCATTCATCAAGTTTACCACCCCTGAAATGCACTCGAGTATATAAGACATCCCCCTGTGGAAGTATTCGGGGGCTGAAGTTACGCCAAACGGAAATGTCTGAAAAGAGTACCTTCCGAATGGCGTTATGAATGCCGTAAGCAGTTCACTTTTGCGTGTCAACTTACCCTGGTGAAAGCCCGAGTTTTCGTCGATCTTGGAGAAAACAGTGGCCCCATTTTGCAAAACCCAGGGTGCCGTCTACCATGGGCATAACGTACTGCCCTCTGGGTACTCATTTAATTAGCTGGGTTAGATAGTCAACGCAAATTCGTACATGCCCTGAAGGTTTCAAGAAGGGCACTATGCCCGCACACCGCACTGCCGGTTCATCCACTTTTTGAATGACTCCGTTTTGCTTCATTCGCTCGAACTCTTGCTTAACAGCGTCTGGCAATGAAAACGGCACCCGACGCGCCGTGTTAATCACAAACGGAAAATAATGAGGCCTTTAAATGTATCTTATACAGTCCCGCCATCGTCCCCCAGCCGTTGACAAGCTGTAGGTAGCAGGCTTCATCTGACTCTTTCGAGGTGACCGCTTTGACGAACTTAATCACACCTAATGCTTCGGTAGCGGGAGCATGAGAAGAACGGAGGGCAAAGGGACGACTACGTACACACCTGTTTTACTGTGTTTTGTTTCTATTGTGTTATGGCAGCGAACCTCCCGAGAAGTTTCAGGGGCTCATTTTAAGGGCCTGTCAATACGACAGCAGACTTCTGTAACCTAGAAATCAGTCCGGGGAACATGGACGACACCACTGAAACCTCCACCCTTGAGTTTAATTTAGAAAATACCGGATGACCGTTAATGAATACTAGAATGAACCGCGCGTTCGAACCTGCACCGATCACCGACCCAGCAAAATACGCGCCATTGCCTATCTGGAGAAAGGAAAGTCGTACCTTTTTTGGGCTGGTGGCGGTTTTCTTGCGGCAGACTACGGCGAATTGTCCGGTGGTATGGCGGTAGTTGCACTTGGCCGATTTTGCCGGATAGGCAGTCTTGGCGTGAGGACGTTGCCTAAGATAAGGACACTTTTCCTTCCTCGTCTCGCCCCGTGACTTGACTGTAGGTGCGCTGAGGGAGTGAGCAGTCTTTTGTCTTGGACCATCCGTGTTTCATGACGGTGTCCAGGTTACTAACCGCCGCCATAGAGGACACTTCCTCACCCGGTCGAAGCTGTTGCTGCTGACATTGGATTTTCTCCTTTAGGCGCGCGTTCGTCAGTGCTGTGGCGAGGGCCAATTCTGCGTCCATTTGCAGCGTCTGCGAAAGCTTCGTATCCCGCAGACCAACACTGAAGCGGTCTTGGATCTTACGTTTTTGAACTCTTGATACTCGCAGCGGTCCGCAAGGGTGTGCAAAGCGGTGAAGAACTGATCGACAAATTCCCTTGGTTCCTGGGCGTGTCGGTGAAAACATACGCTCTAGCCTCTCGTACACCAGGTTCCGTGCAGCGGCGAAGAGGTCATAGAACCGTTTCTTAGCTATGTCGAACTTCTTCGTATCAGAGTCGGACAGAGCAAGGTTCGAAACATTTGGAGCGCTTCGTTTCTTTGGTATAGAGTATAGTTCGTACCTAGGCCTCTTCGCTTCGTTCGTTGAGTCCGGATGCAAACTGGTAATCGTCGAACTGCTGGCTTCAAGTAGGCCACTTCGAAGACCGGTCGAAGTCGAATCTGGGCGGTGCGAAAACGGACGGTGAACATACCACCGAGGTTCCAAGAAACCGTTGTTTTCCGAAATGTGCCGTCGCTCGTCTATTGCGGGCCGACGCCCCCAGACGTGGGTAATCAGCCAGTCATAAATTAGTCGCGTCTTCTTAAACCATGTAGCGTTATCGCTTGCGCTGCGCGCAAGGGCAGCCGCAAGAATCACACACAAGCTTCTTGGAAAAGCGAAAAAAGCCCCTTTATTCTTCGGTAAGCATATACTATATTGCACACACTATCACGTGACTCGCATTCTAGAAAACTCAGGATGAGTCAAATCCACTGAAGCCACAGCTACCATGCTGTGAAAACGACGCACTCTCAGGGGCAAGAAATTAATTTCATGACGTTCCTGCTCTGACACAACACGTCGGTGCTCTTAAAAGAAGCTGTTGCTTTTGATAAAGTGGCTTAGGTTCAAACTGCAAAAGCACTGGAGGCCGCTGCGCACAGCACAGGTGCTTAGAGCCGCGTCAACTTCTCAAACAGCCCCCCAATGCGGCCGCTGGTTGCAGGCTTCGTGTTAAAGGCAAGGTACAGGTACGGAGTCACCGCACTTCTCCTCGCCGATATCGCACCTAAGGTGGCCACAAGATTGTGGTTCATGGAAGTATGTTTCGTGAAAGCTAGCACCGTCTATTTAATGGTATACGGCACGTTTGTCACGAGGAACGCTACGAAGATGACGATGGTCATCCTGAGAGTCCGAACCCCACCCCTGGGGAAGCGTGTTTCAGACGCTTTTCCTTCTCAGCGGGTCCTGAACCCATCTACTGAGGCTCCACATCTCCAGGATCATCGTCGAGTACTGTGCGATCAACAGAATCAGTGGAATTATAAACACGGACGAGAACACAAATGTCATGTGCACTTGGCGGGAAATCTATGGGTGACTGTGGATGTAGAACAAGGAGGTTCGGTAGTACTTGTTGTTTTCCGCTGTGACTAATCAGAAGGCAAATATGTTGTGGAGCGACGTTATTAGAGACAAAACCCCCGCCATGTCAAGTGAACTGGCTTTATGAGACGTTGAAAGTAAATTGACGACGGCGAAGTGACGGTCGATGGCTACTCTGACTATACTGTAAGTGAATGGCACTAAACTTAATGTCTGGAGAACCTTGAAGGGACGACAAAAGAGGCCATCTGCTATCCACGGTCTTTCCATGACCACCCAGGCAAGCTGAAATTCATCGTGACTAATGTGACAAGAAGGCCGGCCAGGGTTAGGTTGACAAAGAGAACTTGCGCCTTGAAGTAGCGATGACGTCGAGAAGTCAAGAGTTTGAAACAATCCGCCAGGTTTCCAATCAGCGACACCACCAGCATATTACGCTGATAAGGACGATGCGCAACGTACTCGCGTAGTCTGAATCCAGAAGAGCGTCGGCGGAGGTGTCTTCCCACGACTATGTTCCGTGGGAGGTGTTTCAGCGGTGACTGAAGAGCGCCTTGATGGTATGGGTAGGGACACTGGTTGCGCTGCCCCCCAGTGTTGCTTCGAAACAGCTTGCGTTTGGTAGCTTCAAAGCGCTGAAAAATTCCGCCTTAAAGAGTGTACTTTACCTTACTGTCGCTTCAGACTTGTTGATTAGACAGTGTGTTACCTTTTCCTTACACCCATTGACCATGAGTGGTACCTGCAAATATAAAACTACTGGATTATATTTGTTTTAAGATTCCATTTAAAATTATTACGAAAATGAGGTGCGACTGGGGAAATCGTTTTTTTCGTTCTACATTTACTTTTCCTCAATTTGCAATCAAAAGACTGATGTTTTTAGGTGCTGATGCGACGTGGCATATACCTAAGCCATAATATGAGCCTTACAATACTGTTCCCGTATCCCTTTAACGCACTGTGCTCTTGTCCCTTTCAGCATCGGCGGACAATTACGGAAAAATGAAAGCTCATTGTGTCCTGATTTGTTCCTGACCTTCGATAACAGCGATGCGCCTTTTTAAAAAAAGAAAGTGTTCTCGGTCTTTTTATAAGCAAAGTAATAGCAGCACGGAAAAAACAACGAAAGAAGAAGAAAAAAGCATGGATAGAATACTACTATTAAAAAAAATTGCAGACATCGAAGCAAAAGAAAAAGTTGTCTCTCTCGTCCTTCGTCTAGTTCGCGCTGGTTTTAGCATTTTTATATACATAGACATCCTTACCAAGTTTCTACCATTAATGTTAAACTCTTGTTTAATCAATGGGGATTGTCGCTTAAGTACGCCGCTGCTGTTGCCAGAAATACACAAAGGACCTGCTAAAGGATCGAAATAGGATTCTCCAGAGACAAGTAAGGGTGCTGCGCTGCTCAAGACACAATAGAGAACGATAGAAACATGCACATGGAGTACCTCGACTGTTCATCTCCACAATGTCAATTTCAAGTTATGTCTTCTCAACCGGTTACCAATATCCGAGTTTTTGCAGAGGGGCCACTATCACACTTGGCCAAACTACTTTTTTTAAGTTTTTGTTTGATTTGCAGCTTCATGCAAGTTTTCTTTTCTTGACGCGGAAGGAAACAAGGTTTTGGCTCTTTCGCAAGCAGAAAAACAAGTTTCTCTTCTTAATTTTTTTTTTTTTTTGTAAACCGGTGTTTCAGGATGTGCGACATTTTTATTGTATTTATGTCCGTTCCAATATTTTTTGTTTTTATTTTCAAATGCTTTTTGCCAGCTTTTTGCCCAAACCCACATAAAAATAACCACGTATATTATATGGGAGAAGTGACACCTCACGCTGGAACTCTAGCTGTCTATCATAATTTGTCGCAATTGTCATAATTGAATTCGTCCAGAAGATTCCCTGTTTGCAGGAAACGACGCAACCCTCTATTAGCGGCGAGATGTTTTGGTGGCGCCCTCCTATGGTTCCCCCTTGTGACGTCATTACCTTGCGAACAACAAGTTCGATGGTGTTTGTAAATAGCATGGCGTAAGCTTGAAATCATTGCGCTCTCAAAGGAACACTGACAACACCGTCAAAATTAAAGTTCTTTTATTCCTCTTATTTCCGTCGATGATAAATCCTTTTCTGACGTCATAGTCAGCGTTCAGCCAATCATGGAAAGCCGACCACAGCGACGCTTTCAGCCACGCACGTCGCCAATACCCCGTTTCACCTTATGTTGTACCGCAGCGAAAGCTAGAAGCGCGAGCTAATGGCGTTGGCAACTGCCCTTACTGCACGAGAGCTTGTGCTCTCGTGCAGTAAGAGCTCAAAATCCCGAAGTCCAACTGGAGGCGCGGGAGTTCTACCTCAGAACATCCTTCAAAGAAAAATCTGGTAACAACACGCACATATTTGACGTGACAACAGAAGGCTACAAAAAACTACAGAACAAACAAAAACTGAACCTGGGATGGACGTCATGCCCCATTAATGAAAACTTCTATATACCTCACTGTCAAAAATGCGCGCAATATGGCCACACAAAAAGGTTCTGTAGCTCTCAAATTGAATTCTGCCCCCTTTGTGCGGGAACACACACCAGGGGAGAATGTTCCATCACGGACACAACATCAATGAGGTGCCGTGCATGCATCGCCCGTAAGGTCGATGCACACCATCCATTTGGACATTCTCAGTGTGGCTCCCTTGAGCAACTCATGGCTCGCCTTAGGAGCAGAACAGATTATCCTAATTAGAATGACATAGATTAATTATTCGAACATGGAAATACTTACAAGGTACAAAAATATAAATAAGGAGGCGATTACACCCACAGGAGATATAATAGAATTTGGAAAAATTATACATATTGAACATGCAGCAAGGGTGATGGCAGAACATTACAATGAATCAGAGACTGGAAATATTACAGATTAATTTGGGGAAATCGAGGGCTGCCTCCAACCAGCTAGAGCAAATATGTCAAGAAAATAATCCAAGTTTTATTTGTATCCAAGAACCTTATACACTAGGCGGAAAAATTTCAGACATACCAATTAAATATACTGTAATAGCCTCCACAAACCCGAAAAGCGCAATAGTAATCCGAGAACCAAATTGTTCAATATTCCCTTTATTAGCGAAACCAAATATCATAGCCATTGAATGCTCTTATAATAACATGACCATAATAATCGTTAATATCTATATACCTCCACTTTCAGAATTTGATGAAACATTAATAGAACTTAATAAAATAATAACAAGCCAACAAGGTAAATATTTAATTATAACAGGAGACTTTAACTCAAAAAATGCAATATGGGGGGTAATATTAATGATGACAGAGGAGACAAATTAAGCGAATTTTTCCTAGTACATAATTTATTCGTTTTAAATGAAAAATATTCTCAACCAACTTTCGAAACAACAAATGGCAAGAGCTGGATTGACCTCTCGGTGACCTCTGGGGAACTGTTTCCCAAGGTTACACACTGGGAGGTCGCCGATGAGGAGTCCCTCAGCGATCATAAATATATTACCTTTGGTTTTTTCAATGCGGAGCCATCAGTGATAAGAAGACTAACAAAACACGGTACTGCGAAATTATTCGAAATTATAAAAAAGGATCCCTGGTTCTATAACAATCCATTTATTCACAATACAGCCGACGACATAGAAGAAACATTGCATATATGTTATTATAGATTTGAATCATGGTTAAAAAAATGTGAGAAAAATGTAAAAACACACGGTCGCGCAAATCCCTGGTGGTCGGAGGAATTAAATATTACAAGAAAAAGAGTTAATGCATACCGTAGAAGATTCCAGAGAAGCCGCAACATTGAACTCAGGCCGTTATATAAAAGAGAATATTTAGACTTTAGGAACGAGTATAAAGAAATGATAGTAACCTCAAAAATTACATCATGGCGAAACTTTTGTTTTGATGCCACTAAAGAATCTCTTTTCGGGATTCCGTACAAGATCGCCTTCAACAAGATAAAAACACCTATTATAATCCCTCCAATAACTAAAATAGATAACTCAAAAACCACCTCGCACATAGAATCCGTCGAATATATATTAGATTCAGTTTATGCACAAGATGATATTCAAACCGATTCAGCACTATTAACTAACATAAGAAATAGTATAAAAAATACAAACTCCAATCCTCCGGATGTAAAGTTCACTTATCAAGAAATAGAAACAATTATAAAGAACCTGCGTCCAAAAACTGCACCGGGTATAGATAAAATAACAGTCTCAATATTAAAACAAATATGGGAATATCATTACCTCTTTATTTATGAAATATTTAATTCATGTCTTCAATTCGGTCACTTTCCAAAAATATGGAAAATAGGAAAAGTTATCCTTTTAACTAAATTAAATAGACCGACCAATGAAACTAGCTCATATAGACCAATCTGCTTAAATTCAATTTTCGGAAAAGTGTTAGAAAGATTAATTTATACGAGATTATATTATTTCCTCTCTAAATCCGAGTTGATTCATCCGAATCAATTCGGATTTACACACAAGAAATCATCCACATTAGCGCTATATAACCTCATTCAACACTTACATACAATAAAAGAAAAAGGTAAAATCTCCCTCGTAATATCATTAGACTTTTCAGGCGCATTTGATTCCCTTTGTTTCCCATTTGTACTTCATTCTTTACAGAACAACAAATGCCCCAGTAATTTATATAATCTCTTACAGTCTTTTTTCACGGATAGATACGTAGCATACATTACTAAGGACAATACACAAATACGAAAACAAATAACCTTGGGATGCCCACAGGGATCACCCTTAAGCCCTTTACTGTGGAACGTTTTAATTAATGATCTACTAACCTTAAGCTTTCCATCATATGTACATATACAGGCATTTGCGGACGACGTAATCATAGTAATAGAAGGATATTCACGAAGGGACATTGAAATTAAAGCCGAAAACACACTAAACTCCACATACACATGGGCACAAGAGAGGAAACTCAAATTTAACTATACCAAATGTTTTTGCATGTTACTGGCGACTGGTGCGAGGTGCCAGAAACGAAACCCAATTATTCAATTTAACAAACATAAGCTTAAGGTTAAAACAGAAATAAAACTTTTAGGCATAATAGTAGATTCTCATCTCTCCTTTATACCGCACGTAACAAATCTTAAGAACAAAGTCTTACAACACACAACCAATCTAGCACGTTTTTCAGCAACAAAATGGGGTATAAATAAAAGTCAGTTTCGTAAAATCTACTTACAATCAATTGAAAGATATATTGTGTATGGAGCGGCTGCGTGGTGGAAACCTGAAAAGAACTCGCACTTACTAAGAAAAATAATCTCTGTTCAACGTATCCCACTACTAAAAATATGCAATGCGTTTCACACAGTTCCCAATATTAGCCTTCCCATTCTATGTAACATTATGCCAATAAATATAACACTAAACATTGAAGTATTCATGTTCAAACTTTTCCAAGCGAAAATTCCTGCACATTTCTATAGGTGGACAGTCTTACCTTCCGAAATCAGCTTTCCCATTGACATATGGAACACCCATCCAAGTACTAAATTTTCACTACCTTACTATGAATTCGATAAAAACACATTTAGAACATCAGAGAACGCGCTTAGCCTTTTCACTGATGGTTCCGTATGCCTGGGGCAGGTTGGAGCAGCCTTTGTAGTATTAAAACAAAATTGGAGTATAATTAAAATAGGAAAATATTGTCTACCTAAGCATGCCACCATCTTTGACGCAGAAGTTATCGCTCTTCAAACAGGCATAGAATTTCTATTAACAATAAATGAAACACACGATTATGATATATTCACAGACAGCTTGTCAACACTTCAGGCACTTAATAATATAATGAACGTAAATCCTTTAATATATCAACTCAAGCAACTAATAAAAAATCTGCAAGAAAGATGCCAAATTAAATTATATTTTGTTAAAGGACATTCTGGAATATTAGGCAATGACCTGGCAGACCAGTTCGCTTCCGACGCCCGTCGCCGGGGTGCCTACGTGCCAATAAAACAATCTAAGACATTCATCAAGAAAGCTCTGGTTGGGAGGGCGAGGGACGTCTGGAATGAAAACTGGTTACAAGAAGGACGATCCAAAGAAATCTTCCAATGGATCCCATCAATCTCACATATACCCTCATTCTTCCCCTCCAACTATTTGTTGACTCAACTCCTAACGGAACACGGTAGATTTCCTTTTTATTTTGAAAGATTTAAAATTAAACCTCACAGTACATGTTTTTGTAACAACAACTGTCAATCCATTAACCATTATTTAACGTCATGCCCTAAAGCCCGGTTCACACAGTTGCGTTCGACTGCGTTTGACTGCGTTGCGGCAGCGAGACACCAGGACACCCCTGCTGCTTATATCGCGTGCCAAGAAGATTCCTTGAATTGGATTCCACGCTTTAAACGAAGCACAGATGTGCCGGTGACTGGCTTTCGGTTCTCGCCGCAACGCAGTCAAACGCACTCAAACGCAAGTGTCTGAACCGGTCTTAAAGGGACACTGACAGGGTGTTTATGCTCGCCGAGGTTTTTAGTTGTACATGACATATGAGAGCCCAACTACCCAAAACACAATTTGCGACTCGAAATTCGGTTTCTTTCCGCCCGAAAACCGCCGATCAAGAACTGGCCGGTTCGAGTCTCGCTCACTCTCTTTTCCGTGGTCACGGGCCGTTTTCGAAGTTATCGATGCGACTACCAAATTTAATGAAAGTCGTTGGTCACTGAAGGCACACACTCAATATTAAAAATAGAAAAAAATATGAAACCCATTTTTTGTGGCTTCTAAAAAGCTGCAAATACGTTGATTGAAAAAAAAGTTCCACAGAGAACCGGAAGCATTCTGTGCGTGCGTCGTTTCGCGTATCGTGGGACTCGCGGGGACGGCGATGGCAGCGGACGACGGGCGCGGGACCTCTACTTCAGAACTGTCGTTCGCGGTACCGGCGAATTCTGTCTGCCTTTAAAAGAGAAATTTGGGACTGATCAAAAGAATTGGTATTCATCCCGTACGACACGCCCGACCACCAAGCCGATTTGCACGAAGACGTCGCCGAGCCGTCGCTCCCTTCTCGTGGCTGAAGACATCGCTCGCGCAAACTTCAAGCACGACGCGTCTACTTCGAGTTGAATATGCACGCGTACGATTTCTTTACTAGGTGCGAATGTCGCCAATACGTGGTGCTTCCCGACTTCGACCCGGGAGTGCTTTTGCTGGAGGAAAATCGGCAGCAAACTTTCCAACTTACAATTTACCGGCTGAAGTATTACTAAGGAAAGAGATCCCCCTGTCACGTGATCCCCCCGTAGCTCAGTGGGTACGACGTCCGCTTCACACGCGGCAGGACCGGGTTCGATCCCCGATGATGGCACTTTTTTTTTTCTTTTTCAAACATTTTTCGATGTTTACCTTTCTTTCTTTTTACAATTATCACTGAAGAAACAAACAAAAATTAACAAACAAATGTTGTGGACGAAACGTCGCTGAATTAAATGGGGATGGGATTTCCTTTTTTGACACCTGCGAACTCAATGTAATCACTTTCCACAAAATGCAAAGAGCATATAAATCAGGTAGCGTCCGCTTTCCGAGGTGCTCGTAAATGTTCTACAGGAATTGCAGCCAGCCATTGGTCCCGATCCCGTTGATATTTCGGAAACTCTGTCGCACAATGCCACTTTTTTTTCGGACGCAGGACGTGTGAGCCAGCTCTTCACGCAACATCTTGGGTGTATTCTTTTCGGAGCCCATCATGAAAATTAACCACGGGCACTCGCTACTCATCTCCAACTCCTCAATGTACAAAACAACTCATCTTGGAGTACAGAACAGCGAGCGGAACAAACATAACTGCAAAAGAATCGCAAACAGTGCCCGCTAAAGCCGCATGTCGTCTGCTACGCCGAGGGGGAAAAAAAGAGAGAAAAAAAGCGCACGGTCGGGTGTAGCCACGTGACTTCCGCCACTCCCGCTATCCTCTCCACTTCTCCGTTTCGGTTTCGTTTTCGCGCAGTTGCGTTTTTTGGCTTTATTAAAAAAATACGCTACTCTGTTGCAAAATATTAATTGGGTAGTCCTCCGACACCATAATGAAGCGCCTGGCAAAAAATGAAAAAAATTTTTTGGGGGTGTCAGTGTCCCTTTAATACTCTTGAGTATCGCAATAGACTACAGATGCAAACAAACACACAACACAGACAAACAAAAATTAATTCAATCTACAAATAAAACACACATTTTACAAGAAATGATACAATACGTGAACAATATTATAGACTAAGCAACAAAGGAAGAGGAAGAATAACTAAACAACATGCAGAAACAAATTATAGATGCTAAATATACTTAATGATGGAACTCTAGGTGGTGCGTGGGGGGCGGTTCCTGGCCGGGGTTCGGGCCCTCCCTCTTTCCCCTCCCCGTGGGTTGCCCGGGCGGCGGGGGGGGGGTGCCCATTAACCAATATTGCTGTCACGATCAACTTTCTTTTATTTAATAAATTAAACAAAATATAAAACCCAAACCATCTCTAAAAAGGACACAACATCATTCAAGGAACAAGGAAAAAGAAGAAATCAACAACAACGACGAATAACAACACTAACCACAAGATAACCACTACAAGCTACAATTCTGGGTTTAATCATGCATCGGAAGACCTTAAATTTTAACTCAGGAAGGCACGGACTCGTTCCGGGGCCTTAGGCTTCCATCCATAATATCTAATGCATGTAACAGAAGACCCGCCAACGACGAGGAGGAAGCAGCCTAGTGCTGCTCCTCTGGGCTTCTGATTAGCTTTTAGAAAGGCAATAAAAGAAGGAAAAGAAAAAAAAAAAAAGAAACCTTCTTACTGCCATTTTCATTTTGATAGGAAGCCTTAACATCAAGGCAGACCAAAGATAGCAGGGAAATTGGGGGCCGCTCCGCCGTCGGGCGGGGCGTGGGGGGGGGGGGGTTGGGTGTCTGGCTTTGGTTGGGGGCGCGTACGCCTCTGCGTATCGCTGGGGGCTTTATCTTAAAAATAAATATGTAAACATAAATAGAATAAAGTAAACATAACATAAATAATAAAAGATATACAAAACAGATAAAGGGGGATAAGGAGGTGTCCATTAATTTACTAAGAAACAAGAAAGTCTCACGACCTCTCACCCGGAGTATCCCGATAATTAAAATAAAAACTAAAAACATCCTCGGGATCTGATCCGAATTAAAATTATTGGCGTGGTCCTGGGGCGCTCGGTGCGGCGGGATGGAGCGGGCTACTCTATAAAACACTTAGAAAATAAAAACAAAACCGGTAAGATAGTTCTTCTTATAAAATTTCAACTTTTTGTAAATCTAGATCAAAATACATATATAGTAATGTCTCCCAGCAGTATACCAAAACACCCCATAAAATGATAACAAGCCTTCTATAATACACACAATTAAGAACAGGCAACACATTTAAAATAACCATAATTCCACCAAAACTTAACCATAATCTAACCATATTGTTACTAAAACCGGAATCTAAACTCTTGAGGTTGGAGCTCCTGTGACCCAGACTCTGGGGCTCATCTATCAATTATTGGATACTTACAATATCGATAGAAATAACACTACCAAAATTATAAAGTTCTCCTTCTGAAAATACTCGCTGGACATCTATATATTATAAAATCACAACTAACCCTTCAAATCAAATAGAATTCTGCATCAAATCACCAATATTAACATTCTACAAAATGACCATATAAAACATATATAAATAGTTTAATGTAAATAGGTTGCATTATGTACATAATGTAAATAGTTTAAAATAAATGTTGTGTAGTGTAGGCAACGTCGGGTGCACTAAGTAAGCCTTTCTTTTTGCTTAATCTTTTAAATGCTTTAAACAGACATTAAATCTGCTTTCAAATACGAACAAAAACAATAAACAACATCTAATCTTCACTAGTAATAAAAATAAACAGTCTAATAAAGCAAGGTTCAAAATGTAAAGATAAATGTAAATAATGTAAATAAGAATGTACATAATGTAAATAAAATTGTAAAAATGTAAATCTAGATTAAATCTAGACCTAAAATAGAGCTAAAATGACAAGATAAAAGTGATTTAAAACGATTAATTCTAAAAACTTTAACCTCTAATGCAAATATATTATATTGAAAAGAAAAGAAGACGAAAACAATTTAAAGATTCTCCAAGCACCTTTAAATAGCCCCCGACAAAGAAGAAGAAAAGGAAACCCTCCTGCAAATGCATATAAACAGCGCACCATATCACCTGGCATTCTCAAAACAGTTTCGCTTTGCACACCATCTAAACTATAGCTCATAAATTCGAAACCACTTTGCCAATAACCTCACCCATTAAACTGTTTCTCTAGAATTTGCCTTAGCTCGAATTAATTCCTAACTCATCTCAATCAAAAAACAGATCACAAAACACTACATAAACAAACACAATAGCTTACCTGGAAAATAAATAGTTACTTACAGACAAACATTAATCCGATCCCTCTGAGGGCTAAATCCCCCTCACCCTCGAAGGGCGGTGCGCTTGCGCATAGCCCGGCGAGGGTCTCAGGAACATAAGGAAAAGATATATATATATAACTATGTTACAAAGATAATAGACAAAAGAAATATAATTCGTGAAAAATTTAAGTACATTTCAAATTTACATTTTTGTATTATAATTTCTTCTTTTTAGGTCAAAAAAAAAAAAGAAGTTGGATCCTCGTCTTCCTTCCCAAGCAAGACACGAGACAGGAGACCTGGGGAACCCGGAAAAAAATAGAAATAATACTAGAAGAAATTTACAAGAACAGTACAAATATAAAATAAATGCCTGCTGCTTTTTCCAAGTTCGTTCCCCACCCAGGGTTTCGCTGTCTCCCCTGTTATTTTCAAGATTGGCTTTTTCTTCAAATTCACGAGATTTGGTCAGACTTTGACTCTTTTCATTTATTTTTATTGGCTTAAACCTGTTATACCGTTTGGTGGTGCAGGTAGAGAGACACATTATTTTTATTCGTTTATAACTCTCACTTAGAAATTGGAAATTGGTACATCATGATGGTGAAACAGAGTATGGGTACCGTCGACTCCTCTGTAATTGAGAATACAAGAAGGGACTTCGGAGGTCCTAGAGGGACCGTGCAATGATATTCGCTTTCCGTGATTATCACTTTACACGAGCTTACTGATACTAATTAGACCCCACTATACTCCCACGCAACGTCAGTGACGGAAAACCCTTTTGTTGGGGTGTAATTTGAAGAAAAAAAAGCAAGCGTTTTCTTTCAATCTCTCCCGCAAAACTTGATGACGTAGCTGGGTGGTCTCGGTCAACATAGGGTGCCTCAATGTCCTTCTGTTTAGGGTGATGCCACCCTTTGTAGTACCCCATGCCGACACCACGCGCTCATGGGCAAAATACAAAGAAATCGACGAAAACAAAATGTCGCCATAGCACAGCCAGCGCCTCATACGCGTGCAGGGACACGCGCTTTCACGCGCTTCTGAACAAAAAAGAAAATTAAACGTGTGAGACAAAATGGCCGGATGTCTCCACCCTAAGCAAGGCGCACATGAAGGCACCCTAGGTCAACACCACCTCGACAGAACGCCTCCGCACGCGTCATCAGAGTCAGATCGATCGAGGCGTGAGATCGGGCAGAGTTCTGTGTCAGTGTTCGGCTGGGGCTCGATCAGCGCGTCGAAGGTCGGGCTCGGGGCCCATAGCCGAGTTAGCGCGATCCGACTCTGATGACGTTTCATAGAGGAGAGGAGACCTTGCGGAGGCCTTTTGCAAATACTTTACCAGGGGGAATACATTCCACTCCGCTCATTTGCATTGGACAGAACGCCTACAGCGCCGAATCCAGCCCTGATGGAGTGGAGGTCCGCATCAGTCCACGCGCATGTGCACGTGGATGTTCGCGGCGGCCGCGGCGGTGTCGTCTCCGATTCCACCTAAAGCCCCTTCATGTTTCAAAAGTAGCGCAAGGTGCGTTGATGCACGAGGCACGTGCAACGTGCAACCCTTGGGAAGATCATGGCGGCACAGCGCAGCAAAGTATTTGGCAACACTGTATTTGGCGCAGCACTGAGCTAGATTTTAGACGCCATGTTCTTCCTAAAAGTGGTGCGCGGCACGTGTCTCGAGCATTTCCAACAACAATAAATTTGATATTGAGAACAACCATCATCATCATCATCATCATCATCATCATCATCATCATTTACCGCCCTATAGCCGAGACCTCCCCGACGATAGATGGCTCTCGCCAAGCCCAGAAAAGCTGTCCGCGCCAAGGCTGTTGTATTTGAGAGAAGTAGAATGTATTCCCCTAGTAAAGTATTTGTCTTTTGTCTAGGTGGTGCTGTCTAGGTACCCCTCAGTGACTACATTTGAATGCAGTTCATAGAACCCGAGCATTGCGCGATCACTTGATTTGGGCTCGTGATAATCACTAGCTCAGCAAGCATCTCCCGTGTTCACTCGCTGCAATAGACCATTTGCTCTCTTCCCCAAGCATCAAGGAGAATGCAGGGATTGGTGTTCCACGCGCCACACGCGCACGCCTTCCGCGTATAAAACATTCGAAGTAAATAACCAAAATAAAGCATTGACGAACGCGCGTGGAAGATACAATTTGTTTTAGGTTTTTGCTTTTGAAAATTTACTACAGCTGAGGCCAGCACAGTGCGGCGCGTGGACCTCCAATGCCTGCATTCTCCTTTATGCTTGAGTAATATAGCAATAGGTCTATTACGACACAAGCCGAACCATAACAATGGCTGGAACTCAGCGCGTGGTCCTGTGCATACCCAACCCCAGCGCGTGGCTATGATGAACATTCACGGTATATAGACCTTTCCAGAAAAGAGCGTCTGGCCGGTGCCATCTTGAGTGTTCGTGCGTATGGCGCGTGCTTTGCTCGGTTTTCTGAGCGACGAACACGCACGTGCTGGGCTGTGAAGATCCGCACGCTGGACTGTGATTTTGTAAACATTGGAAAGGTCTATAATCGGCTGCAGATTACGTGACCGCCTGTCCTAGCTGCTAATAGACCTTTTGCTAAATTACCCAAGCATCAAGGAGAATGATGGGAATCGATGGACCTAAATTCCCAAGCACCAGGGAGCATGCTCCGAGTGTAGTATACACGCGCTGCACGTGCTGGCGTCAGCAGTAGTAGCTTTTCTAAAGCAAATGTCTAAAACAAATGGCATTTGCACGCGCGCTTGTCAACGCTTTATTTTGGTGTTTTACTTCGAATCTTTTATACAGGGAAGGCGAGCGCGTGTGGCGCGTGTCCATCGATTCCCATCATTCTCCTTGATGCTTGGGTAATTTAGCAAAAGGTCTATTAAAGTTTGAATGGTGCTCGTTTTTTTAGATGCGGAGCATCTCTTGCTCGGGTCTAAGTCCCGCGGCGTCGGCGTCGTAGTCCGCAGTCACACTACGCACGCGCAACTCTCCTCCTTCCATCTCTCCAACAGCTGCGCGTTACTCTCTCCGCTCTCTCTCTCTACCAGCTGCGTGCACTGCGCGTACGTTCACTTCTCCTCACACCGCGCGCGCACGCGCAACTCTCCTCCTCTAGTCTCCACTCCTTCAAGTGTGAAAAAAAATAAACGGCGAGCGGCGAGCGTTCCAAGTTTCTCTGCCGCGAGCCGCGACGAAAACTCGCGTAGGGGATTCCGCCAGGGCAGTCGGTGGCGCCATCTCTCGACGTCAGCACGCAACTGACTCTTTCCTCCGAACCAACACGATGCTTCGCATCACCCCATGGTTCCCCTCGGGAAGATGGTGTAATTTTTTTCTCTGCAGTTTGTAATTCGTGTGGTGCTAAACGAACGCCTGTTTCATAGGTCATTAACGTCAGGGATTAGTTCTAAGCCGTATTAGCGAAAAGTGAAAAAACTCGTGGCATCGCTCCTTTGAAAATATAATTATTCTAATATTAGTTTTTTTGTTTTGTTTTCATTACTACTTTGCTTTATAATTGTGCTGAGGCAATGACAGATTCGGTGTAAATTTAACAGCGCCCTCTATATTTAATCCTGGTTTTATACACTCAGATTGTTAACGTGATCCGACCAAATTAAATGCCAAAACTAAAACTATTAAGAACCGGATTTTTTTTTCTGAAATTATTTATTATTTACGATCAATATCAACACGCCGCGCGAAAGCTAGGACAGGAATTGAGAAATCGAAGTTGTGGTGTACAAATATATTATGAGCTCTCCAGTCCAAAAAACAAAACACGGATCAATGAGAACATTTAATGTAAGAGCGATCGGGGCTGAAATTTAACAAGAACGTCCACAAAAACGTCATAATCTAGAAAGCTCCACCGCAGATGTCCCTGAGGATTCCGATTTCGTCTCATCCATGATAACTTTATATCGCGCTATAGTCGCAAAGTAATTTGTTTTCTTTGCTTTCTTTAAAATCATGTGCGTGTCGAGTAGCACGAAAAAGAGTGATAAAAGAGGGTTCCTACGATGTCATGAATCTATGAGGCAATGAAAAGGCGGAAAATCTGAGAGAAATGCAGAACTTCTGATAACTAAAATGGAGAGAAATTAAATCTTGCAGCCAGAGGCTTAGAAAAAGTATTCATAATCGGAAAGTACCTCTGCGTAATATGAACAGCTATAAAAAGTATTTAAAGGTAATAGCTAAACTATCTTAAAAGTGTTTTGTTTCCTCCTTTTTGTGTATTCCGTGACAGTTGTACTTTGACGCCATTTTTTGTTTTATTTACTGTTAGCTTTGGAAAAAATATGGATCTTTACGTGTCTTGACTTTAAAGTCGCCTCACCCAAAACACTAAAATTAATGCAAGACGACCGCGATGGTGAATGTGAATTTTCCAATAACCTACATATGTTATTTCGCAATTCGTCTACCCTTTTCAAACGTTGTATGAATAATTAAGTTCAAATGAAATCATGCGACCCTTTTAAAGTTGTCGACGCCATTCAGCTCCTATATTTTCGTCGCCTTCACCGGCCGCAATTTTCCTATTGAAATACTGGGGAAGTCGCGTTATAAATTTTGCATCAGATGTCGGCAAGCTCTAAAATTTTCCATTATGATCAGGAGCGCTAATGCTAAATTTGAGCTCTGACTAAGCATTCGACAAAGCGTTGTTTTTCGTTTTTTTTTGCGGTAGAATAAAATCGGAGAAGGCGGTAATGGCATTACCATAACGAAATTACTGTAATAAATTACTTTTTGCCGTAATGAGTCATGTAGTAAATTACTTGTCCACGCTGGTAATTGAGCAATGTAATCAATTACTTTGAGAGCGTAATTTTGAGGAAATTACTGATTACTTTCGAAATTACTTTTTGCCGAGGCACATCTGAGAACAAAATCTGAGACGTGGAAGCTGAGAGGGAGACAAGCACATAAAGCCCGGGTCAAAAGGCAAAGCGGATGAAGAAAATATTTCCAAGGAAGACATAAGCTGAAAGCTGTTCAGGAAACTCGAGTTAAGACGGACTCACGGCAAAAATATTCGGGGACCATTTTGGGCTACAATGGGCAAGGCACGTCATTACGAAGATCAATGCATTTCAAAACCTGTGACGAGGAGACAGGAGTTAATCTTATATATATTGCCATGGATCCTGAACTTCTCGTGAGTTGCCTTGTCCTTCGTTGATAAATGTAATTTTCGTATGCTCCGTTCACCTCTAGCTGACAGTGCGTTGGAAGCTGCGCACTCGTCGACGTGGTTGTGCGCTGATCTTTCATCACTTGATCAAGCCCCCGCCAATACCGATACGCCAAAAGCAAAGCCAGGAAATGAAAGGGAGGCGGCCGACTGATCCGACGATCGCGTAGCTACCACCGCACAATGGGCTTGGGAGTGAAAGGAGTATAGTCGGAAACGGCAAAAAGCAAGCAAAGCAGGCTGACCTTTGGATTTTAAGTTAGGGACAAGCAAACACGCATATATAACCGCTCGTTCGTTCATCAAGGACACATTTCTGGAGGCGAGCCACCCCTTTCATTTTCTGGTGGAGTTTCTCCCTCGAAAACATCCGGACCCTTTGCGTGATAAGGCGCTATAGTTCGTGCTCTTCTGGTGTTATCGAACATTACTCCTCGAAGAGAATGTCTGGGAATGCGTCGACCAGGGTCGCTAAACTCGTCAAACACAAAGTTGGGCACGAAGTTCGCAGAGCGTGCTGATTGGACTCTCGCGACGTTGGCGTCACGCGGGACGAGATGTCAATCATCCAAGCTCTCTCGGTGCTCAAATTCCAGCGAGAATGTTAGGCACAAAGTTGTAGCGAGCTTCATCGGAGCGCGCGCGAGCAGCACCGTGGGGCCAGCCGATTGAACGGCTGCACTGATAACGTCACGCCTTCGTGTCCCTACATCCCTACGCTGCCTTCGAGCCAATGAAACGTAAATTGTACCTAGGCGGGCTGTAAATACTCTGAACTTTCTCGTCGCAAGATTGTCGTTTGTGGAAGTTATTGCTGACGTCAAAGTGACGTTTCACAACTTTGCGAAGGAGTTATTTGAGGCCAAAATCTTCGCTTCGGAATCGAGGCGAAGATTGAACTTTGTGATATTCTGGAGCCGTGCGCGGTGTATGCTGTTTTAGAGCTCATCTTCCGACACTGTCAACAACGCCACCGGGGTCACCCACAGGCGTTGTGTATAGAGACGTCGGTAATGTCTGAGAGGTGAGGGGGCGAGGGGGAATGACGAGAAAAAGCCGTGGAAAGGGGGAAAAAAGGTATAACCAACACAAACACACACTCAAATAGGGGTCAGGAAGGGCCGTAGAAATTGTTCGGGAGAGAGAGAGAGAGAGAGAGGGGGGGGGGGTGATAGTAGTGAAGAAGGGGGATATCCCTTCCCCCGAATTTTTAGAGCGCAACTCTTATGCACCCGTTTCGAGCTTGAGCGGCGTCGCCGTCGGCGTAACCGCGCGCGCGTTGCATTATGGGACGTTTTTTCAGTAAATTCAGAGGGGAAATTGACGTCACGTGATTTTAACACCAATGAGGTTTCCCCGCTAAATGAGAGGGGAGCAGGATAGGAGGAGGGAGTGGAGGGGCATACCCTCCCCTCCGTAGCCTCCCCTCCTCCTCCTCAAGAGCTGCGCTTTAATTCGACGTTACAGAGAACTGTAAACGTCTGTCATTCTTTTTAAATTATAACTCTTTGAAATGCTATAGTCCGGGGCTGGGGCGATATCCCCACCCCCCTTACACCCTTATGCCCTTTGCGCCCCCTTTTTCGACGCCACTTTGGGGGGGGGGGGGGTGAAACGCCCCCCTCCCCGTTCTTCTGTTTCGACGACCCTGCCTAGAGGCGTTCCAACTGAGCGATGACGAGGAACAGCACAGCGTGCAATTTTCGAAATTATGGTTCTAGAGATTTTGGAATTAAAACGGTGCGCGTTCCATGAACTTACGAGCGGCCATGACAGACTTTCAATCGAGACGCTCGTGCCAGGGCTTGTTGTGTGCAGGCGCGTTCAGTGACGTCCTTTTATAGTTCATACCTTTGACGTCAGGGTCAGGATGATCAGTTGTGAACGACAAATTTGATGGTGCGTGTTCGAGTCGACGTTGAAAAGTTTGGTTGTGTACGATGAAAGCTTGGAGTCCTCGCGTTCTTTAAAACATCACCGTCAATATTGACAAACTGACATTACTCTTATTTCAGTTGATAAACGCAGAATTAATCCCAGTTTGGCTAATCTTTGAAAATCTATCATAAAAAATCTCCCGCTGATGGGGGACAACTGCCCGGAAGCGAAATCCGTCCAAAAGTGGACAATGCTACTCGGCTGGTTGTGACCTAGCCACGTCGGGCTACTCTCTGATCAAATTCAAAAGGCCGAGATAAATAAAAGGGACGACAGGGACGTTTTTTTAGTTAATTCTGCTTTATCGGCGGAATTAAGGACGATATCAGACTATCAACTTTGACGGTGTTGATTTTAGAATGCAATTACCCAAGCCTCCGCTGTGCTTTTAAGAGGCCATCAAGGTCGCAGCTGATAATCTTTCTCGTGACGTCACATGTATGAACCACGGTCGTCTCCGCGCACTGTCTCGTGCTGCTCTTGTTCGGCGCCTAGGGAGTGCTAGGGATTTTTCGCCCCTTGAAAGTAAAACGTCACGACGATAAACGGATCTGCGGGTTTGTGAGAAAAGAAAACTTCGCTGCAATCTTTCGGCTCCTCCCCCCGCTATGTCATAACACAAAGAAAGTTGTGTCTGACGAGTTTAGCGACCCAGTGCTCTTGAGAAAAAACAAATCGACCGCGTCCGAGCCAAAAAAAAAAAAAGATTTCCTTAACTGTATGCAAAATGGATTCTAGTACGATTGATCCGGTTTTCCAAGGGCCACATAAGGAGCACTTGAGCACATCTCACAACTGTCGTTTCGATTTCACGTAAAAATGAGCTGCGATGGCAAAACCAACCAAAGCGGACGACTTCTCCAAAATCAGGAGGACGCAATCACATGAACCATTAACCGATAAACATCACCGTATATTCAACAATGAAACCGATGAGCTGTCTGTTTTAGTTATATCTTTACATGCTCTAACTTATGTTTAACGCGTCCGTCGTCACCGTAACGAATTACTGCCTGAAGGGATTTAAAGATAATTTCGAAGTCATTTTATTACTTTTGAGAAGTAACGGTAATGTATTGTAATTACAATTCAGCCTGCTGTAATTTGTAAAATAGTTTCTTCACATTTGCGTATTTGTTTTTAAAAAAAGTAGTGAGTAATGTAATGTAAATACTTTTGAAAAGTAATTTTTTCCTTTTTTAACAAAACACTGAAAACATTTTCCCAAACGCCCCGTGTGTTATTTATTAGTTTTCGAATGTCACTTGATTCAGTACTAATTTGTCGAATAAATATTAGCCAAACAATTTCAAATGAAAATAATGATGTTTTTTATATTTAGTTATTCCTACAGTAGAGAATGTTTGATACAGGCGGTGATCAGTATAACCACATTGTTAAACTATATTAATTGGCAGCCTTTATTCAGCGAATTCCAATATTAAGTTCTGTCTTCTGTCCACCGGTATGATTTATTTGTCTGAATTGCAGCTTCAAAGGAGGCACGAAAACATCAAACAGGAATAGAAACAGAATGGCGGCGACCTTGAGCTTGAAATTCTTCTATTCCATGAAGTGCTGCGAAGAACACGCTGGGAGAAACATCACCTAGAGTTATCTAGGATGTGTTGCTAGGAGGGACAAGGGGAGAGAATAGGAAAAGAGAAGGGAGGAGAGGGGTGGGATATGAGAATTGGTGTGCCAGTTGACCTATATTTTTCCGGTAAATTTAGTGGGAAAGCTGAATGGTGGTCTAGATGACGTGACATTGATTTCCCCCGCTAAATTGTGTGCGAAAATTGACGTCTGCGTAGAGCTGAATGACCTTGATGCCAACCCAGGTTTTCTGCTAAATTTAACCGGTAACTGAATTGGCGTAGAGGTCAGGTGACGTCGATTTCTTACCAAAATTAGTAGAGAAACTGAATTGATATTTTGAGCACAAAACATGAATTTTCTCGCTAAATGTAGCGGAGAAACTGGGTTGACATATAGGCCACGTACCTTCAATTGTCCCAAGACGTATATGTCTCGTTAGGACACTCGACGCCACTTTCCCCGCTAAACTTAGCGGGAAATCCACGGAAGGGCGGACGGACAGACAGACAAATGTTTGGAATATGGGTAGCATTAAAAAGCATTTAACGCTTAAAAAATGACTTGCACATATTCGAATGTGTAGCGAAGCCTAAAGCAAACAAGAAATAGAGCTATAGCTAGTTTGCTTAGTATAACGAAAGTGAGAGAAAAAAAAAAAGAAACAGCGTGAAAATACGAAGCATTAGAGGAAGGGAGGTACACATTCATAGCGCCGGCTGAAAACTGAAAATGTTATTCGCTGCTAGCTGGTGTAACCCTCCAGGGCCAAATCTGTGGCCCTAAGGCGTTGACGAGGTGAAATTTATCCAGATTTGCGCAGCTATATTGCGTAGGCAGGTGTTGGCATGCGGTAGTGGTTTATCGCGTTGATTGTTTCGTTTCCACCTTTTCCGTTTCTTGTTTACTTGCTGTTGCATGCTGTCAGTAAAGGTTTCAGTTGCCAGTCAGCGGTCTATTTGTGTTCCCTTTCCTCTATTAGTCTATCTTTTCGGGCTGTATTTTTTCCTTATTGTAAACCTGTCGCGTCCTTGTAAAAAAATATAACAATAGACTTTGGCTTAGGAGAACGAAAATTGAAACGGGAATTGGAACATTACTCCTGGGGAACCGTAGGATACTCGTAGCCGCTGATTATCTAACACCAGACGCTGAGACAAAAGCCCTTCCGTCGGAGACTGCTGTGAAGTTGCCAAGTTTTTTGTCGTGTCCGTCGTCCTACGACCATGGCGCTCTTCAAGTCCTCATTATAGATCAGGGGCTATCTTTTCCGTACCCTCTCCTGTATTTCCTCACAAGCTGCGCTCTTGTTTCACATTACAGAGATTTGTAAACGTATTTAACTTTTGGGGCGTTTTTAGAGCGCAGCTCTTAAGCGTGAGACACATCTACGACGAGACCGTGCGATCCGACGTCCGATCAGGCAATACGACGGTCGTACGCGGCTAGTTTGGTCGTGTCGCAACGTAGGAACGGCGTTATGGCATGCGACCGACTGTCCAGAGGTGCTTGCGGTGGTCGGATGGAAGCAGCCAATGACGCCGCAAGTAGCGGCAACGTCATCAGGACGTCACGTTTTGGAGAGCGGGTTTTTCAGGACAAAGGATCTGGTTGCGAGAGTCCACTTCCTCTTCTCGGCATTTCCGGGGAGAGGAGGAGAGTCCGCGCACAGCCAGGGTTGGGCAGTATCGCGATACCAATGTATCACGATAGTATTTTAGAAATACATTTCGTATCTGTATTTCTGTATCGCCATACATTTTTTTAGCCAGTATCTGTATTCCTGTATCGAAATAAATTTGGAATGTTTCTTTGTATCGCGATATAATCGGGATGAAATGTATTTCGTTACATTTGTTAAAAAATACTTTTCCAAAAAAAAAAAAAAAAAACCAGACGCTTTTTTTCTTCTTACTTCTGAGGGCATTAGGGTCAGGGAGATGCTGGGGAATTGTTACTATGCTGACCAAGGTTCCTTCCAATTCTCCAAACTATTTTTCTTTGCGTCCTCCTCTCTCTTGTGAGAAGTGTTCCGTGGTCGGGGACTCGAACCAATGTGGCGTGCCAGGAGTGGAGTCAGAGCATCTTGTGCCGCAGCTCCTTTGTGGGGATTTCTTGAGTCATTGTTTGCTGGCTTCCAATGCCCGCAGCTAACCGTCTCTCTTACCTTAGCATGCACAGTACACCCATCCGGCAAAGCTGAGTCACAGTGGTGGTTGACTCTAAATAGAAGCATGAATCACGCAGTGAAGTTCAACACATATTCGAATGCGTCTGCGGCTGCGCCCGTAATATTGCACTGCTCAAGGGTACGTCAGCAGCCGACGTAAACGTTACCCGCTGCCCTGGTGATACGAAACCACGGTGTCCGAAACCCAGGAAGGAGGCCGGACGTGACCTCGCTGTGCCGACCCATACTTCGCACACCTGCGACTCGTCTCGAGTGCGCTGTTTCTCGGAGAGCTCGCACCTGTGCCGGCAATATCAGGTCGCAATACACAAGGTCTCTGTTTGGATGGTGCTAGGCGAAACTTGAGGACTGCAATCCATGCGTCGGTGGCGGAGGGTCGGCAGGGAGAACCTTCACAACAGGGATGCCACCGTATCGTTTTTTCAGCCGTAATAGAATATAAGACACGTGTTCCAGGATGCTCAAGGTGGTCAACTATTCTCAAAGATTCCAAATGACACTGCCGGCACGATCTTCAACGAGGTAACCTACAACGAAATTACGTATTGTCCTTTCATACAACAGCGTGGTAAAGTTTCATGTTCAAGGCCACACCTACAGATAAAGAATACCAGTTCATTCCCTCGTGACGTCATGTGATCAATGTTGACAGGGGCGTCCTTATTGGACAGGGGCGTGGTGAAGTTTTTATGGGATTTAGGGTGACATGAATTTGTTTAGAGGCCGAAGTCTTTTTGCATCCCTCGTCAGACAGACAGGATGTCGGGGAAGGGACCACGGTCAGTCCTTAGTGGAACGTTTTAGAGCGCAGCTCTTAGGCGCCCGTTTCCGGCTTGAACGGCGTCGGCGTAACCGCGCGGTGCATTATGGGTAAGTTTTCCCAAAGGCACCTGAGGTCCTCCGAAGGACCTCGGGCGGGCCTCGGGTTCCTAGGGACCTCGGGTTCCTTCGGGAGGACCTCGGGAGGACCTCGGGTTCCTTCGGGAGGACCTCGGGAGGACCTCGGGTTACTTCGGCAGGACCTCGGGTTCCTTCGGGAGGACCTCGGGAGGACCTCAGGATTCTTCAGGAGGACCTCGGGTTCCTTCAGGAGGACCTCGGGGGGGGGTCACGTGACCTGGGGGGTCACGTGACGATGACGTCATCAGTGACATCATCAGTGATGATGAAGATGACGATGCGAATGCTGATGACGTCATCAGTAACGTCACTGGTGACGTCATCGTCATCATCACTAATGGCGTCACTGATGTCGTCATCGTCACGTGACCCTCCAGGTCACATGACCCCCCCGAGGTCACGTATCCCCCCAGGTCACGTGACCCCCAAAGTCACGTGACCCCCAACCCCCCCGCGAGGTCATCTGACCCCTCCAGTACCCTTCCTCACTCCTCCTCAAGAGCTGCGCTCTAATTCGGCGTTACAGGGAGTTGTAAACGGCTTTCATTTTTTGAGCCCATTGAAGAGTTTTCGTTGTCCAAAACCACTACCTCAAAGGCAAAGTGCCAAGCCTACAGGAAAGTAATTTCGGAATCAAAAACTTCCACTTCAAACTTCAAGCTTCATCTCAGTTAACGTCTCAAACGACTTTGAAAAATGTATTGCAGTATCAGTATTTCTGTATTTGTATTTCTGCCCTCCTAAAATGTATCCCAGTATTTGTATTTCCAAATACATTTTTGAGTATTTCTGCCCAACCCTGCGCACAGCTTTATTCAGTGCTTGAAACGGGAGAGGGAATGCGTGGCTGTACTTTCCACTGCCTTGCCAAGAAAAGTTATCGTGGAGTATGCCGATCGTTGGAAGTCGGGCAACACGCACAGGTCACGGAACATTGCGTAGCCGATCAGAACCGTCAAAGCGAAGCGTTTCAAGCTCGGTCGGAAGCATGTGCCTCAGATAATCGTTTGTGGCGAGTCGGAGCAGCGATCGGGCGCCGGATCGGACGTCGGATCGGACGTCGGATCGGACGTCGGATCGGACGTCGGATCAAACGTCGGATCGAACGGCTTCGTCGTACATGTGTTTCGCGCTTTAGGCGCCCGTTTTCGGCTTGAGCGGCATCGACGTCGGCGTAACCGCGCGTTGCATTAAGAGACGTTTCCCATAATGACGTCACACGTGACGTCACGTGTGACGTCACGAGGGTCACGAGTGGCGTCACTCATGACGTTACCGCGCGATGTATTAGGGGTGAAGTTCCCCGCTAAATTTAGCGGGAGAATATCCCCGCTAAATCTAGCAGAAAAGTTTCCCGCTAAATATAGTGGACAAAATTCACCGCTAAATTTTGCGAGAAAAATTTCCCGCTAAATTTGCGGAAACAAATTTGCCAGCTAAATTTAGAGGAACATTTTTTCCCGCTAGATTTAGCGAAAAAAATTCTCGCTAAATTTCGCAAAAAAGTTTCCCCGCTAAATATAGTGGAAACAATTAGCGAAATAATTCCCCACTAAATTTAGCAAAAAAATTACCCCGCTAAATTTAGCTCAGAAATTTCACCACAAGATGGAGCGGAAAAAAATTCCCTCTAAATTTAGCAGACAAACTTGCCCGCTAAATATAGCAGGAAAAATTGCCCCTAAATTTAGCGAAAAGATTACCCACAAAAGTTAGCGGAGAAGTTTTTCCGCTGAATTTAGCGAAATTTCCTGCTAAATGGGAGGGGAGCAGGAGAGGAGGAGGGGCATATTCTTCTCTTTCTATCTTCCCATCCTCCACCTCCTCAAGAGCTGCGCTGTAATTCGGCGTTACAGAGGATTGTAAACGTCTTTTATTTTTTGTGACAATTCTTTGGCTTGCCACATACATGGCGAAAGTACCAGACGTGAGCCAAATATGCCACTCATGAACCAAAGAACCATCAGTGAAGCATAATAATAATAATAATAATACAATTTTATTGCATGTAAAGTACACATACAAAAACAGGCCTGCCAAAGCCTCATTGGGCTTGTCTGGCAGCGGCTCGCAGTCGGCAAACGAAACAAACACACACAAGTGCAGTACATAAGTTCAAAAAAGAAACGAAATCAAAACCAAAACCAAAGTCAACTAGGGGGGGGGGGTAATACCTTACTGTTTCTCAACGCTTTCTTCAGTTTATACCTTGTTGTGGCATTATTAACACTCGAAGGGAGTTTATTAAAACATGCTGGGACATAGTCCAATCGGGATATTTTAACATTTCTTCGGAAACACCGAGGTGTCCAATAACGCTTTTTCGGTCTGAGATTACGGGCAGGGGCGTACGGAGTCTCAAAACTGCTAGCCCAAAAATGTCTATGCACGAAAGTCTCAATCAATATTGAGTGAACTCGGGCATAATTAAAGTCCCGAAACACTTAAATGTTTTTGTTATCAAGGCCTAAGTCATAGGAAATTTTATTTAACATAAAACGTAGAATTGTGTTAATTCTGGTTTGCCAACGTTGGGCACAATGACCGTACAGAAATATGCCATAACGAAGTACACTGTAGCCTAGAGTATGTATAATAACTTTTCGGACTGATAGCGGCATATAGTATCGAATATTGTATAGCAAACAAGACACTGAACGAATGTTCCTACAAATATGAGCAAGGTGGGAGTTCCAGGAAAGATCATCGTCGTTTGGTGCATATTTGGCAATATAGGCCCAAAGTTGCCACATGACAACCGAACAATCAGAAGTGTAGCATAATTTTGAACTTCTTTAGCGATTTAGGTCCAAATGCAAAATGAAAGCCAAACTACAAGCAGTGAAGTCTAACCTTGACACTTGTTTGGCGAATTAGGAACAAGATACCCAGAATCCTGCCAAAGGAGGTCAAGGTGGGCTCTGCCTTGGCTTTCTAGATCTTTATTGCCATAAACATCTCGACAAAAAACATTTTGACCGATATAGCTGCGATACCTAGACAGTTACTGTAAATGTACAAATGAAAAAAGACGGGTGATAACTCTGAATGAAGTGACTCATCCTTGTCATTCACGTGTGGTTTGAGGTCAATACGTTCTAAAATACTTATCTGATGATCATAGTTGTATCTAATATTCCTTGAATAAGACATGTTTTCTCGAGTGCCTTGTACTTTTAATAAAATACTAAAAAGTCATGAACGAAGCATAGGTCCTTCTGCGTATTATTTGGCAAACATACATAATCATGGCGACTGAAGGTGCACAGCATATTCTTTTGCACTTTATCATAATTCAGCCTGCAAATTCATTCTTTATTCAAATTGATAGGTTCACGCGTCCTTCAAAATGATCGATATTCCCGCTACACTTTGCTTTTTGAACCAAAAGCAGCACAAAACAAGTTTTTTTCTTACTTTTTGTCTTCCTCTTATAGCTCAGTGAAAACAACCCCTTTCATGATGCGAAGAATAGCGTGGAACATAATTTTGAAAAAGTGGAACGAATGAATAGCCGCCATTGTTCTAAATTTCTGATTTGCAGAGCTAATCATGCTCATAGATACCAATGCAATTTTTTTCAAATATACAAAAAATAAAATTTTGGAAGTGCTCCCAGCCTCAGTATGTCTCTTCCTCAGAGACATGAGATGAGTAAATCCAAATGCATCTATTTTGACAGTTTACTTCCTGGCACTGTGAGCCACATGCCCATGCCTAAGTAGAAAAAAATATAGTTTTACGTGACCTCATTAGTCCACTTTGCTTACAGCACCAGTATTTTTCGGTAGCTTTTTTCGCCACCCACATTGTATGGAAATAATTAGCAAGGTGCCTGTAGCTTGGACACAAGTAGCTGTCCGGGCCAGTTGGTTTCAGTATAAAAACTGGGCACAAAAGATGTAGACTGCTAGAGCTCTGACATAGGACGAGCCTCACTGAACGCTAAGGAAAAGCAGAGTGGCGGATTAGCTTTCTCTAGTCAATGAAACCTCAAGAAATTCAGGGTGTTGAAAATTATGTTCAGGCTTCTTGCTTCGTAATTCTTTCTTTGGCTTCCTTCTCGGCTAACGCAGCAATCTCATCGGCTGCGGAGCAACTTCAAGCTGATCGTTACTTGCCACGCCCTCTATATCTTAAGTTCTGAACTACAACTGAGTCGCAAGTCCCAGCTTAAAAAGGGCACTTGGCGCAGAACTCTTTCAGTCCCAGGCCGGCATAATAATACAAAAAGATGTCCATACACTCTCTTGCAGACTTTCGACTCTCATCCCTATAACAAAATTCTACTTTTAGTTAACTGATCATAGCCGTGCACATGGGAGGATATTAAAGAAGTTAATGAAATTTGTTTTGTGTGTTGAAAGCAAACTGGTTAAACGTGACCTCATCTACGAAGGTTTTTCAAGCAGGCATGACTCACTCACATGTGACAACAGCACGAAGGTTCTAACTGTAGTGTACAATACTTAAGTTCGTAGTATTCATCGTATAACGCTTAACGTTTACTCGGTGAATAAGATATAAATACTTAAAAGAAAACTGTCATGGGTATTTTTTTAGACAACTGATATTTTTGTTCATAAAAATATAACGGGTTGTAAGCAATAAACAGTTTACTGAGCACAATATTTCTTGATCCTTGCCTAAAAATGCATAATATTATCGTCTACATTCACGTGATTTTTACTTATCTACTCAGCGCAATACATGGCTCTGGTTACTGCCGTGCCACATATGCTCCAATTTATTTGTTCCTTTGGCCTGAAATTTGATATTTAACTTATGACTTCTTATTTTTAGAGGTTTATTTGTTTATTGCCTGTATGTTTTTTATTCATAAAGAAAATGTAGTAAAGCAGCGTGAAAAAAAAACATCCAATGCGATATGTTTAAAGAGAATTAAAAAATAATAAGTTTATGAGTTATTATTCAGCTTTATTCAGTTCAAACAGAACACAATATTTTGTACCGGAAGTACTAACTAAAAGCAGTGTTAATTTTAAAGGATCATTTAAATATATGTACAATCGGGCTCAAATAAAATGAAAACAGTGCCGGAAGTTCTGCTGGGCAAGATTCGAACACATCCAAGTAAGACCCACATTCCCGCAGAGCCGTACTCTCCACCCCGCAGTTTTATCAGTTTCCAGAGGCCTCCAGGAGACGCAGCATCTGTCGACAACTGCATGTTCCAGTGTTCGAATTTTCGTGAAACCCGATAACACACCAGAGTCGCCAACTAAAAAATATAAACCCGCATTATGAATCCCGAAAAACTGATACAAAGCGCTAAATTTCAGCCGCACACAGTTTACTGAATTAGTTTAGTCAAAACAGATTATAATAAATAAAGAACCCTTGAGGGAGCTACCTTGTTCGACGCAGACGCTCGAATGCGTGATCGTCCTCTCAGCAGGTGTGTTGTCTTGCCATACCTGCCAACGCACTTGGTACCTCAATCGTTTTGATTTTTATTGCACTATGTGGTGGCAGCTCAGAGCATCAGTGGGACAATTTACACGCTTTGGACAAAGTATATATTCTGACCCGTCTAACGTCGCTTGGAGCTTCCAGTAACCGATCTCGAAGCTTAGAATCCCAGTGCCCTGATATTGATTTTTGGATTTCCGTTCATATACTTCACTGGCTCAATTTTATATCGCAGATTTTGAAAACGAATTTACACATTCACGCATGAATTATTTAAAGTCGTGTCTAGAGTTTCGTAACTGTGACACCTCAATGGCATTGCAAGTGGTAATCCCTCGAAAAACCATTTTGCTGAGAGTAAAAAAAAATAACAACCCCATAACTATAACTTAACCACAAAATTAGGTTCTTTAGAATTGATAAATGTATAATCGAGAATATTTAGGACTGCCGAAAGAGTCGATTACAAGACTTGAAAACCACTACAACTCTCGCCACGCGCAAAACAACCATTTCTCCCATAAACGAAAAATAAACCTCTACATTGGCAACACTATTACACACTTGAATAGTATTTGTGGTGGCTCATAAACAACTCTAAGGAACGACGATGAGGAATGTTCTCCTGACAAAATAGAATGAGGGATCGATTCGACTGCCCCTTTTTTTATGCGTCTCTTTTGACAACTGTGAAATCAAAACCATTATACTCGAACGTACGTGTTCGTGCTCTTCGGCTGCTTCGGTAGCATCTTCCATGCAAATAACATGAGATGTAATCAATATGAATGCCTACAACTTTGTCAGGAATACTCTAGGAACCTGCCGTGTAGCTGCAAGCAATGAGTGTCGAAGCTGACAGAGCTCATGTGGCCTTGCAGGTGGTGCCGCAGCAAAAGAAACATCAGATAGTTCTGTATAAGTTTAGTATTGCCTAGAGAAGCAAACGGCGGCACTGCGCCTTTGCGTTAGCATTCCGTGTTCCACTCTGCACGCGCGTCGTAGCCATGCGTCAATAGAAGACTCAGTTTGGGCTACCGCGCACGCGCAGTATGGTACACTCGACGCTAACGGAAGCGCACAGTGGCTTATGTTTGCTCGCATACGCAATATTAACACTCATTAATATAGGGATCATTTTTCAGCTGATAAAAAAAGCTGTATGCGTTAGGGCATTTAGTATGACGACTTGACCGTGTCCAGTACCAAAGCGCGAATTTTCTTTCTTCTTTTTTTTTACATGTTGACGTCACTTTTTGGTCGTCACACTAACAATATCAACTTTTACGACCGGCTTGCTAGCTGTGTGATATAACTTACTAAATATATAATGTACGTAGAGGAATACTATTAAAAACACTTAGGCTTTGTAGCAGGCCTAACCAAAGCTAAAGCGTTTTTCTGTAGTCTTTAATTCTATGTAAGCAATTTTAGTAACTTGTATCACTCGAATATCAAGCCTTTCGTGTAAGTTGGTAACGTCGTTTTGGCGTCAGTGGACTCAACGTCAGATTGTAGTTTTTGGGGTGTTACATATGGAACGAGGTGTGTAAGTACACCCTGAAGTTTTTAGACTGGAGGGTGTACGGATCATGAGTTGGCGGGTTTGAATCACGGCCGAAGTGACAGCAAGCTTGACGGAAGCTTATTGCCGAGAAAGCGCTGTGTAACCACATTTTCCGATGTACGTCGAAAACTCCCGAGGTGGTCTAAATCCTCAGACCTTTGCTGGGGCCCGTGTGATACCCTTCTTCGGTTTGGCACTTAAAACCAACATAAACGCGAGATGAAATATTTTTTGAAATATTAGGCGAGATGAAGTCCAGCCAATGCGTTACATCCTGCGACAAGTGCCCTTTTTGAAACGCTATATTTTGTGGCACTTTAATATTTAGGGACAATTTTGACTGATTATATTCAGTTTCCAAACGTTAGTAAGGCATACCTTCTTGCTGCTTTAAATTTATATGAGTGTGGCTATTATGTTAATGGACGCTTAGGGGAACAACTGCAACAAATTTTCCCCTTTGAATACCTTGCGCATTTTTTGTTTTAATTACATTTTATAGCATTTTAATGACGCGTCCAGGAGGATTTAGGACTGTAAAATTGCTCGAAAAATAAAAATGCAATACAGGTTTTTTTGAATACCAGCTATATAAACCAGCGCAAGAGTCGAGACGATTCGGTCTTACAGTTCATAGTTTTTTTCTTTATATGTTGGCCGATTACCACTCGAGCAATGCCTCTACGTTTCGTCGCAGCTCGCCACATTCCTTACGTTTTGTTTCTGCAGCGAGGAACCGAATTATCCAGAGCTGAATCCAGAGTTCGAAAGTTTCCAGGATATGTCCAAGGTATGAGAAGTTTCACTGAATTTGAAATCGGCAAGTGAAGAATCAAAAGTATAAAAATCCAGAAAAATATAAAGATTAATACTTGACTCATTTATTCTTTCATTCGTAGCTGTAGATTACGTAGGTCATATATTAAATTTTAATGGTTACATCTGTTGTCATTTAATTGAGTAGTTTCTTTCAAATGTATATATGGGCGGTTTCATTTGTTCAGGCAACGAGTGGCAGTCGTATGTTTTATTTTGCTTCAATTTTTTATATTTTGTGGTGCATGTTCCAAGAAGAACAATCCTTCTTATTTTAATGTCCTGACATGTTTAGTTTCTGAGAAAAACAAATCTCAAAGCAGCGGGAAAGAACGACGAGGTTTTGACGATTGTCCTGTGTGGCGTTTTTGAATCACTCTCTATCTCAAAGTATTCAAAAGAAAGCGTCTATATTTTTAGTGTGATATATACAAATGTAGGTAAAACGACATTATAACTAATATTCATTATTCGTCGCTCTAATTTTGTAAAAATCCCCAAACATGCCTCCGCGAACAACTCTGACCTAGATTGCGGATTGTTTTTTGAGTAGACTATGTTTAGTATCGCTTTTCATTTCGGTTCATTTTAGATCGAGCGTGGTGACTTGGGACACCCTCTACATCGTCCGGTGGGAGTCACAAGATGACCTCCAGCTGTATAAATCAGAGGGCCGTCCCTGGAGGTCGTCACTTTCCTTAGTGCTCTTGCAAGCTTTCAATTGATGACGCAGTAGTCAGCGCCCGTGTCGACGAGAGCGGTTATGCCGCGTCTGTCGAAAAATACGTTCAGGTCGTCCGTGGTCGGCAGGGCGCCGTTTGGGCGTCGTGGCGTGGAATCGCGGCTGCGTCGGTGCGGGTTGGGAGGATGTTCGTGACCGCGCTATACAGCAACTCCAACTCCAAAGGTTGTTGCCCTGATTTCCCCTACCGGGGCTGGGCGACCTGCGTCTCGAGGCTTCTGAAGAGGGGCGGCATTGTGGCGAAATAAGTCGACTAGGCGATGGAAACCATGAGTAGCGCCGGGGTCCCCGTCCAGGCTCAGCTAAATAGTGTTGGATTTCTTGTGGTGTCGGTCCGACTTGGGGGCGTGGAACGTCGCTAGAGAATCCTCGAAGTCTAAGTCGGAGGTATGGGCAGCCTGCGTCCGCTAGGAGCCGCTACCCATCCCCCAGCGAACAGCGCCGCGCGCGGCCACTTTTGAGTCAGAGTGGGGAGAGCTTTTCGAAACCATAAAGTGCAAGAGGGGCAATATTACCAAGCACCCATGACGAAATGACGGAACGATGGCGTCGTCACCTTGTGAGCGCATTCATTTCCTTTGAGTGTTATTTACCTTTACTTTAGCAATTAAATGTTTAACTATCTGTTGTACGGTGTTGGCTCCCCTCTGTGAACGCAACATTTTATTGGTGCCGAAACCCGGGAGGAAAACCCTGAGCGACCTCTCCCAAGAACGCGACATCTGCAGCGGGGCAGTCAAACGCTGGATCGGTACACCAAGAAATGTAAGGTATTTCGCACTCAAGTGACACGCCCTATGAATGAGCACAACGATCGACTCAATCAACAACTTACGCCAGAAGATGCGAACGTTTTACACGACCGAACTGACGGGACTTAAGGTAGTGCTAAATGCAATGAACAACGAGATCGAACCTTGGTCCCTGATCAAGACAGCGAGACTGAGTTTACTCAAGTCTTCGAATACAACGATAGAATCACAGCCTGTCTTTCAAGACTAGCGCACCGAGGTAGAACTAGCTTTCCGAATCAGCAAAGCCCACCGATCACCGAAAGGAACGAGAACCCAACTGGTGCGACAACGAGAATTTGGGTGAGACTACCAAAGCTCGAGCGGATGAAGTTCAACGGCTCCGTCAGCCAGTGGCAAGAATTTTGGGAACAATTCAACCAAGTTTTACATCATAACAACGAACTAACAGAGGTTGACAAGTTCAACTATCTGAAGACAGCAGATAGTTGAACTGGAGATGCTGCAGCAGCGATTGCCGGACTTCCGTCGACCGCACGATGCTACAAAGACGCTGTCACATTGTTGAAGAGTTGCTTCGGAAACCAAGACCTGCTCGTCCAGACCCATCTAAAACGACTGATCGATGTCAAGGCAGTGCGTTCTGCATTGGACGTTTTTGGTCTTCGTGGTCTTTACGACAGAGTGATCTCAAACATCAGAGGTCTAGAAACGTTGGGAAGACAGCAGGGGACCTTCAGTTCTATGCTATTTCCCATCGTTCAACGTGCCCTCCCAAAAGAACTACTCCTAGACTTCAACAGGAAGTTAGTGATAGAGCAGCCGGAGGACTTAATGATTCCACGAAACACACAAACGGCGATGAAAACGCCACCAAGAGGGTCTTCGCATCCCAGCGGTCAAGAAAGAACATCTCCACAACTGAGGACGGAAGATTCGTTTTCCAAGTTAGTTCACTTTTTAAGACTTGAAGTACTAAGTCGAGAAAACCTCGCTATTTTGCAAGCTATGAATACTTATGGCGAGCCGCGGAAAAAAGAAGCAGATCACAAGAAAAATGAAGATAACGAGAAAGCACGTAAGAGTCAAACTTCGGCGGCTCTACTGAATCCGTCCTGAAGGGGCGATCGATGTTTTAGATGTAAGTCGACTCGACATACCGCTGACAACTGCGACGCCAGTACATCTTTACGAGAGAAAAAAGACCTACTCCGAAAAGAGAGGCGACGCTTCAGGTGAACCACGAAGAACCATCAAGCAAAAGAGTATCGGAGCAACATAAGATGCCAGAAGTGCAGAGGAAGACACGCAACATCAATGTGTGATCCACATTACTCTCCAGTAAAATGGACAAATAATGATACCACCACAACAAGTGTCCCCGTGAACTTGGAAGCGACGACGAACAACCAGGAGAAACCGATAGTCTTCATGCAAACCGCCACAATTTGGTGTACTGGCGACAAAGAAGAGTTTCAACTTCGAGAACTTTTTGACGGTGGAAGTCAACGCAATTTCATTACAAAGAAAGCATCCAGAAAAGTTGGTTGTAAGTTATTAGGTCATGAGCGTTTGACAGTCAGTGTCTTCGGTCGCAGCATCACAGAGAAGTAATTCTAACCTGTGTTGGTGTTTTTGACAACACAGACCGGAAAGATACATCAACTCGAGGTGTTGGAGACCGAACTAATATGCAACCAACGAATTCCAGTTCCGTCAAAAAACCTTAACGACTAACTCAAAGAGCTAAACTGCTCCATCGCGGACCTCACTAACGATGAGGGTCCGACAACCATCGATCTTCTGAGCGGATCGGAACATTTCTGGGAGCTGACCACTGGACGGTCGCGTAAGCTGAAAGGAAGGATCAGGGCAGTTAAATCTGTCTTAGGATGGAGCGTTCAAGGACCAGTCGAGGGAGCCACAGAGGAGCTTCCTTGTTATCAGATCACAGCTCTCAAGGCTGCAGTGACCGAGTCTACGACAGACATTCTGAAGAAATTTTAAACACTAAAGACCATCGGTGTCAATGACTTCGAAAAGAACGATCTGGGGAACGATCCCGTGATGAATAATTTTGAAGAAACTGTGACACTAGTAAATGGACGGTACAAAGTTGCCCTTCCCTGGAAGAACATGGTAGACTTTGGGGACAACAAGGGGGTCGCTATAAAACGCCTGCACCAGCTAATCAGTAAGCTACGAAAAACGGCTGGGAACCTACAGGCGTACGATAACGTCATAAGAGAGTACATGACTAAGGACATGACAGAACGCATAGTTCCGAGTGACAACGAGAACGAATTACTGACCTATTACATGCCACACCAAGCTGTGGTTCGGGAATCAAGCAACACTACAAAGCTCCGGGTGGTTTTCGATGTTTTGTCACATGTATACGAAGCAAAATGACTCAATCAAAACCTCGAGAGCGGACCTACTTTAACCTCGGACCTCGTGAGCTTGCTCCTTAACTTCAGAACGCACAAAATAGCCCTCGTGGCGGATATAGAGAAAGCGTTTTTACAAATTGAAATTGTCGAAACAGACAGAGATGCGCTTCGTTTCTTTTGGTTTGAAAAACGACTCCGCCGGCTTCTGGATCTTTACCACCCATTGAATGATGACGCATGAGACGAGTTCCATTTGGAACCATGTCAAGCCCTTTCCTGCTTTCTGCAACTATTCAACATCATTTGAAAAGTGTGGAACATAAGTATCCCGATCGTTTTATGTTGATGACTTGCTAACTGGAGTAGATGAACAAGCAGCAGCCTTGAAGATTTACACGGAAGCCAAGACCATATTTAGCTCTGCTTCCATGACGCTGCACAAGTGGGTCTCAAATAACAAGCGTTTGAAGAAGCGTTTTTAGCAAGACTATCTAAACCACACGACACACCTCGGATACCTTCCAGGGGTATTGAAGGTACTGAGACTCACCTGGGATCCAGACTCCGATAGGTTCAAGTTTATGACAAGCTTCAGATCAAAACAACAAGAGAAGAAAACTAAACGAAGCGTTGTGAGAACGACTGCATGGCTTTACGATTCCCTGGGGTGAATATCCTCCTTCACTGCAACGTCTTTCAGCAACTGTGGAAAAGGAAGGTCGATTGGGATGAGAGAATTCCCGATGATATGAAAGAAGAATGGTTTCAGTGGTGTGCCGAACTTGACGAACTGAACAAGATTCAAGTGCCACGTTTTTACGGGATCTATCGAAGGACCGTTCAGAGAACGTTGCGTTGCCAATCTTTGCTGAAGCAAGCACCGTAGCCTACGCTACGGTTGCATACGTCTGTAGTGCCGACTTTGAAGGTAACAGCGTATCAACTATTGTGATGAGTAAATCAAGAATAGCAACGGTGAAACCACTACCTTTGGCAAGACTGGAACTGATGGCTTGCCTTCTCGCAGCCAGATTATACAAATACCTGACGCAAAGTTTACATGACGTACCTACGAAAACATACTTGTGGACTGACTCCATTATTGCGTGTCACTGGATAAACAGTGACGCCACCCGCTGGAAACCGTTTGTTCAGAACCGTGTCACAGAAATACAGAGTCACACCAATACAACACGTTGGAGACATTGTCCTGGAAAGGAGAATCCAGCAGACCTAATGACACGCGGCATAAAAGCCAGCCGTCTAGTAAATGAGCAGCTCCGGTGGTCCGGACCAGAGTGGATCAATAGCCCTGAAGACTACTGGCCTAAGTTGGCTACATCTGCGGACTTAACAGAACAAGCCGCGAAGGAAAGACGGACAACTGAAGTTACACAAACAACTACACTTCCAGCAACAGCACTTCCAGTAGTATACATAAACCGCTTCAGTTCTACCGACAGAGCATTCAGAGTGACAGCTTAGATTCTTCGCTACGTAAATAACTTGCAACGGACGGGAAAGACAAGTGGCCCACTCAAAACACAAGAAATAAATGAGGCGGAACTTTACTGGCTTCGTCAAGAACAACGAGAACACTTCTAAAGAGAGATTAGATCTACCCAGGAGAACACGAGACCTAAACGAGATTCTCCTCTTCGAGAACTATCGCTCTTGATCGATAGTGACGGCCTTCTACGAGTGAAGGGACGGCTACAACACAGCTTGAAACCATATGGGGAACGTCATCCGATACTGCTCCCAAAAGCACAACTTTCCAGTTTGTTAGCAAGACAATCACACCTTCGTGTGCTTCATGGTGGAATGAGGGACACGTCAGTTCAATTAAAAGAAAGGTACTGGGTTGTCGAGGGACGGCAGTTGGTAAAACAAACGATCCGAAAGTGTTTGACTTGTCAACGCTTCAACACACGCCCAGCACAACAAGTGACGGCGCCCCTTCCACCTGATCGGGTGACACGAGCTCCACCCTTTGCCATAACCGGAGTGGACTTCGCCGGCCCCCTTTTCGTGAAGAGTTTAGGATCAGACAAGAAATCCTACATTCCACTATTTACTTGTGCTGCCACAAGAGGTGTACACCTAGAGATGGTCAGCGACATGTCCACGAAAACCTTCTTACTAGCCTTTCGTCGATTCATATCGCGAAGAGGCATACTACAAATCATCTATAGTGACAATGCACTTTCATTCAAGAATGCGAATCGAGATCTAACATGCATCTGGGCTGTCGTTTAGAACGGAAGAAGTGCGGAACTTTTTTGCAAATGCAAGAACCGAATGGAAGTTTATTGTTGAACGAGCTCCTTGGTGCGGAGGATTTTACGAAAGATTAGTTGGTTCGACAAAACAAGCATTGAAAAAGATCCTTGGCTTCAGCCGTCTCAATGCTGAAGAATCGACAACGACGGTAACTGAAATTAAAGCAGTCTTGAACTTTCGACCCTTGACCCACGTCTACGTCGAGTCTGGAGAGGCGGAAGCATTTTGTCCTGCTTTTTTCTTGACCGGAAAGCGGATGACTTCTTTGCCAAACTTGCGACAGCAAGAAATAAGAGACATCTCTTGTGAAAACCTGATAATTCTTTGGAAGGACAGGCAACGAGCACTGGACATGTTCTGGCGTAGATGGACAAAGGAATATCTCAACGATCTTCGCTCGACGTCGAACACCAGAGCGTCTGAGTGCAAAACGATTAAAGAAGGAGACATCGTGCTTTTGCGCGAAACCATGATACCACGTCAACTATGGAAGATGGGAAGAGTTATGCAAGTATTCCCAGGACGTGACGGCAATGTAAGATCCTGCAAGTTAAAGCTTCCTGGAGGAAACATTGTCAAAAGACCAATTCAACTTCTATACAGCTTGGAAATAACGCAATGAAATCACACTGTCATTTAGGGGGAAGTGTGTTGAAACCATAAAGTGCAAGAGGGACAATATTACCAAGCACCCATATAGGGAGAAGAAAAGAAAGTGTGCACGCCGAGATCAGGAGGAAAGAGGAAGAAGGGGCTCGGCTGGAACGTGCACGAAATGACGGAACGATGGCGTCGTCACTTTGTGAGCGCATTCAATTCCTTTGAGTGTTATTTACCTTTACTTTAGCAATTAAATGTTTAACTATCCGTTGTACGGTGTCGGTTTCCCTCTGTGAACGCAACAGAGCTGACTCTAGGGAGAGCGGCAGGGGACACATGAGTGATGAAAACAGGCGCCGCGCGGCAGCGGGTTGCCCGTTTTCATAGGTATGAGATTGGGTTTGGTGCTGTGTGCGTCTCAAACGCTCTCGTGAGAACGTTCTGGCCGTCTGAGCAGTTATTCATCTCCCAGGGGTGACACGGAAGGTGTTTTGAAATCACCACCTCACCTAGCAACAGATGGGTCTTCACGAACAACACCGACGGTGCCGAAAAGTGGCAATATGACAACGCGCGAGATAGGTTTGGTGTTGGTGGTTTGAGTTCAAGGTGGGGAATCTGTTCGCCGGAATGTTACTGCCACAGCCGATGAAGGAGTTAACACCAGGGGTGTAGAAACGATGCCAAGACGGTGCACTAATTGTACCGGAGAGACCTTTGGCGTTGTCAGGTTTGTCGAGCCTGCCATTGGATGCCGCCGGGATACGAAGAAACGTGTTTGTTTCGGGATTTCTCTGCTCGGTTAGTATATTGTACCAGATTGTACTGCGTTGGTAGGTGTTTACTCTCATGCACATTGTTATTATAATGCTCGGGGATAACGCTTTTTCACTGCTCATGTTAATGTCACGGTCATAACACCTGATAAATATTGCATTCGGTGTCACTTCCTTGGCATAAATTCAGTAAAGCATCGTGTTTATTTCGAACGAAAGGGCCATGTTTTCATGAAAGCTGGTCGCGTCTCATACAACCGATTTCCGCTAGTCTTTTATCTCCAATCTGAGCCTCTTCGGACCCCCCAAACGCGGCGTTCAGGGGTCCGCATACGTGCCGCGGTATGTTTTTTCCGGGACTGACACGCCGTGCGCCTCCAGTTGTCTCATCGAAGTTTGAAACGTAAATTTGAATTTCTAAATGATTGTTTATACAAACTACAGAATTATTCATTGGAACATTTTTTCGAGATTATTATTCTACTGTAATAGTAATATAATGGTAGCAGAAGAACGTTCGCGCAGGTTTCATTTGTTTTATTTTTATTCTAAATACATTACGTATTGGGGCATAAACATTGCGTTTTAAAGCGAAGTACTACCAGTCGCTCCACGTTCGGTGCCAATGTTGGCCCAGCAACAATGTGCGTCGCGCGACGGACTTTTGCGTCCATGTGTGTTGGATACACAAATATCGCCACGTATCGCCAGCTGGCGCAACTGCCGTAATTCATACAATAAACTCCTAGCATAGCAGCTCCGCAAGTACGGATATCTGACTTATTACAATTTCCCGGTCCATTGTTCTCAAACTACTTTGCCTCACCTATATATATATATATATATGTGTGTGTGTGTGTGTGTGTATGTATGTATGTGTATGTACGTATATATGTATGTGTGTATGTGTATGTGTGTATGTGTGTGTGTGTGTGTGTGTGTGTGTGTGTGTGTGTGTATATGTGTGTGTGTGTGTATGTGTGTGTGATGTGTGATAGTATGTGTACGTGTGTGTGTGTATGTGTGTGCGTGCGTGTGTGGCGGGGGGTGCGTGACTTGTGGCGCGATAGCGTGTGGTGTATTGTTGACGTTTGAGGCGGTGTGGCGATGCGTGTAGTGTACGTGCGTTGTGTGTGTGTGTGTGTGTGTGTGTGTGTGTGTGTGTGTGTGTGTGTATATATATGTGTGTGTGTGTGTGTGTGTGTGTGTGTGTGTGTGTGTGTGTGTGTGTGTGTGTGTGTGTGTGTGTGTGTGTGTGTGTGTGTGTGTGTGTGTGTGTGTGTGTGTGTGTGTGTGTGTGTGTGTGTGTGTGTGTGTGTGTGTGTGTGTGTGTGTGTGTGTGTGTGTGTGTGTGTGTGTGTGTGTGTGTGTGTGTGTGTGTGTGTGTGTGTGTGTGTGTGTGTGTGTGTGTGTGTGTGTGTGTGTGTGTGTGTGTGTGTGTGTGTGTGTGTGTGTGTGTGTGTGTGTGTGTGTGTGTGTGTGTGTGTGTGTGTGTGTGTGTGTGTGTGTGTGTGTGTGTGTGTGTGTGTGTGTGTGTGTGTGTGTGTGTGTGTGTGTGTGTGTGTGTGTGTGTGTGTGTGTGTGTGTGTGTGTGTGTGTGTGTGTGTGTGTGTGTGTGTGTGTGTGTGTGTGTGTGTGTGTGTGTATAAATAAAATTAAATGCTCCGGTATGCCTGACCATCACACTTTTTCAGCGGCCACCTCTCGCCTAGAAAGCGTCAGTTACGCTTCATTTCAGGTGGAATAATTTTTTCGTAAGTCTTCTTAATTGTGTGTACTGCACCAATTGTAGTTATTGCATCAATATAATTATTCAAAAATATTTTACTGATTTTTCAATGTCCGGTTTGTTTTCAGCTCGCCCAAATTAAATTTAAACTCTAGTGTCTGCTAAATAAACGTACGCAAGGTATACTCTTTCGTAAAATTTTCATCGTGGGTTCTTTTGTTTCAACACCAACGCGCAGGGCTTCCCGCTCATTGAACGCTGGCACGTCATGTACAGGAACTACGAGGAAGACCCTGTATTTGGCACTGAGAAGTGTCTAAGCTTTTATCAGGAGGATTCGGCAACCGATGGTGAATATCCGGTTGCCTTCGAGTCTGGACAGAACAGCGAACCTGTGTGGGTATGACCTTGCACACAGCGACCTCCAAACATTGAGGATAATCAGGCAAATCGAAGGAACGTCAACCAAATATTTCCAGAAAAAAATAAATGCATATCACAAAAAAAAGGGAAGTGTTTTGCTACGATAACAAATTTATATAAGAATTTGCCGACTTAGTTTTGCCTGTCATCAGGTGTTCCTACGATGTCTTATTGTAGAAATAAAATAAAATTAAGGAAGATAGAAATTCCGACAAAACATATCCTTCATTTTGCACTACGGTCTCGGAGACCTTGAAAACACAACTCGTGGCGAGTCCAAAATTTCTCATTATGTCTCCGCAGCTAATCAGGTTGCGACATTTACCGATAAGTACCTTGAAGAACGAATTACTGTGCAAGGAGTGGGGACACCACAAGCCACGCCCTGCCTTGGTTTAGCTCTCATTATTATAATTAGGGGTGTGCCAATCATGAAATTTTTAACTTGAGTTAAATTAGAATTGGTTTGGGTCAAATAATGGCCGAATAGTCGGATGTCGTATCAAACATCGAATAGCAAAATATTTACTTTCAATGCACCAAAATTAAACAAATACCTATACCGCTTAAGCCCCCCCCCCCACAAAAAAAAACAAAAAAAACACGTTTACATGTATATTTTATTGCAAGCACGCAGAACGGAGAGCGCCTAGCAGGAAGAAAAACGGCGCTTGAGACGCAGCTAAAGAAGGTGTCTACAGACATGTCCACACGAGCACACCAAAGATACAGAGCGTCCACAGCGGGCTGATGCACAGATATGACTGAACCATTACAATAGAAGCATTGCTCTGTTTTTCAGTCCTAGGCCGATTAGTTATGTAAATTATTATTCGTCCCTGATAGAACAAAGAAGATATAGCTATTTTTATTCCAGGGAGCTATTTTTTTAATAAAAAATCGATTGTAGTTTGTGGTACACCTTACTTCGTACACCGTCTTCCCAGTCACGTGTCTGTGACGTGATGGTGGGCGATAGGGGGCGTCCAGTGCAGTTTTCCAACAAGCTCGCGTACTCGCCCCGCTCTCCGCTGGTCCGGAGGTTTTCGCGTCGATTTAGTGCACCTTTCAAGGTCTGTTCAGTAACGTCGTAAAAACACAGTCAGTTGGCATTGCTTATGAACGCCACCGGCAACCTATCACGGTAGTCGGTGACGTTGCAACTCGCTCAAAAAACTGTTGAATGACAGTTTTTTGAGTACGCTGCAATGTAGACCAACATGAACAACCAACTCGCCCAGTCTGAGGTTCTATAAATGGCAATTTGAGTGTTTGCTCTTAAAAATAGAAGCTACGCGGATGGAAGGGTTTGTTCTCCTTGAGCTGGTGCTGCCGGAAACTAATTTTTTTCAGACAAGTTGCATAAGAAGCAATCTATTTTTTTTAAATGGTTAGTCATTTAATATGTAACGCTTGTTCAATTTAGATTTAGCAGAACACTCCAAGGGCCTATATGTCACCATTATTATAGCGATTTTCAATAAACCCATCGTCATTTACAGCGGCATTTGATGTGCCAAATAATTTGGAAACTCGAAAGAATGCGAATTTAAAAATGAATTTAAATTATTTACATAGTCTTTTTGATTTGACTTGAAAATCACAAATGAGCTAACCGCCATTGGTAGACGTTTAAAAAATATTATTGTGTTATTTTATATTTGTGTATATTTAGTATTTTCCCCTTTGGTGTCAGTTTGTTATCACAACCATCTTATTTGACTTTATTTGCAGTACTGCGAAGATAATGCTTGAATCCTCAGAAGGATATACCGTAACGAATCGGGTTCTTATTTTTCCCGAAGGCCGTGAGTATATGCTTTCAATGCCAACAAACATGCACCTGGTATACTAATAGTAAGCCTACTAGTGCTCCAATGTTGCGATAAACGGTTTTTCATTATGTCCGTGTTTGCTAACACAATCTGTAGTCTGAATTTTATTTTAGTCGATAGTAAATCTTTAGATAGTCACCCGCCTAACATCTATCGTGGATGCTCTCAACACCGACATTGCAGAAAAAGACCCTCTGACCGTGTACACGACTTACATGGATCCGGATGCAAAGTGCGGTGTCACGAGGAGCGCATACGCTAGCGGTACGTGAAGTCTTATATTTGTAAACCCATTTTATGCTCAAAAATAGAGCAATCTTGGTAGCAGTTTTCAATTGTATTCAAGGAAGAGCGCCACGGGGAATTGTGCGTAACGCATTGGAACTAACACATTACTTGCATTTGATGACATCTGGGTTAAAGAAATAACAACTGGTTCTTTTGAAGAACTGGAACGGGTAACATATTTTTTCTCCGAGTAGGGAAATAAGGTATTTTCGCTATTTTAAGCAGAACGTAACCACCAACTACTCTTTCCCAACTCAGGTTGTCGCCCTTGATGTGCGAGCAAAGGCCTAATCGATAAAATCAGTACATTTTGTCAGGGAACTCTTTTGTCTTTCATAACGGTGCTTGGATACGGAGATACCCTGTTGCCGATAAATATGGCTATTTCTAAAGGGAGCGTACAAAAATGCTTATGTCCAGAATTCATTAAAAGAAAAAAGGCGAACGATAGGAACATGTGATCAATAAGTTTTGCCTTCTTGGCAGTAAGATTTCTATTCAGTAAAAAATTTGATTTAAATTTTACGTTATAATAAATGTTTGGAAACTCCTCTTACCCAAGAGCACATACCGTTTCAATATTGTCCCCGCCGGCGGCGATGCGCTTCAGCTACCGCTGCACAACTCTCCGTATACCGCCGTAAATGAATAAGTGCGGTTGTTGAGGACACCGACAGAGCACTGCATCGGTCATCTCATTGTTGAACGCAAACCGTGTACGCCTTATATATATATATATATCGATATGCAGGGTGACGGTAGAAAACGAACCAGGAGGATTTTATTCGACGTTTCGACCTGAGACAGGTCGAAACGTCGAATAAAATCCTCCTGGTTCGTTTTCTACCGTCACCCTGCATATCTGTCTTCTACGCCTTCGGCCCCTAAGCCACCATGACTATATATATATATATATATATATATATATATATATATATATATATATATATATATATATAGTATATGAATGGACATGAGGCTTTAAGTGTGAAATTACGCAAAACATCTTGGAACTACAGTACCTCCAGCGCGACTTTGATCTTGTCAGCCTCTGCCCTAAATGATCTACGACGACATGCCGAGAGCAGTACACCGGTAGCGGAAGTGAATCGCGGCTGGTTGGAACTAGAGGGTGTCCCAAGTCACCAGGCTCGATCTAAAATGGACCGTAAAAATCGACACCTGCACGCAGCAATCTAAACTTTTCGTCAAAGATGTACTTCACAAACCGTTTTTTAATTACAAAGCGTAGCATTTTTTCTGTAAAAGACAGGGACAAAAAACTTGCCAGGGTCAACGGCGGATGGTGACGCAGACGACCGAATCAAGTTGCGGGGTGCGTTTGGCGCGCGTATTGATAGATGGCGTCTGTAGCAGCGTCCTAAGGAGTAGCCGACCAGCGAAAGAAAGCAGACGACACGCAGGCGAAATCCGTTGGCAGCAATAGCGCCGTCCTTATACGAACACGAATTTTTTTCCTTTAAGTTTCGCTTTTATTGCTCGCATTTATTTTTTACTAAAAACTACATCACAGAACATTATCTTCATTTTAATAAACCATGGTGGTCGCGAGCAGTCTCGATAAAGAGGTAGCGCGATCTATCAACACGAGCGCCGAGCCATCCTACTACTCGACTTTGTCGTCTGCGTCGCCGTCGGCGTTGACCCTGGCAAGATTCTTGGCCCGATTTCTACAGAAAGAGAGCTACGCTTTGTAATTTTACACGAAAAAACCCACCGGTGAAATAGAGCTTTGAATAAAAGTTTAGATTGCTACGTGCATGCGTTGATTTTCACGGTCCATTTTAGATCGAGCCTGGTGACTTGGGACACTCTTTATATTGAAAAGTGATGTGCTCCTAGAAAAAATATGATTCTAAACTTTCGTGTCATAATGCGACCTTTTACAATTCCATCAACGACTAAAACATTTACAGCCTATGAGCCAAAACCTATTGATCACCTGTCTTATATTCTGTTCATGTGCGAGAGATAACGCGCCAGACAAACTGCTTTCTTTTTGCTTAGCTTGACTCCTACTCCAAACAATAAGTTCACTTCAGAAATAAATATATTCCCATCTATGTTCAAAGAACTACTGAAGATGTCAAGGAAGGCCGCTATATATTTTGGCATTTTTGTGAGCTGACGTCTGCCGAAAGTTTATTAAAACTAAAATAAAACAACAATATCAATATCAGTTGTGTTTTTCCTGTCGCAAGCGTAACCCTCGTGTCAGCACATGCTTCAAAAGTAAATCGAAGAGAGTCCATCAGGCATTTGTGCAGCGACAATATTCTCTCGCTAGCAACTTAGAGCGGTAAACCAGCGGCAATGGCACTTCTGTTTGCCGCCATATCGTTGATTATGCACATTAGTGATCGCGTACGTTGATATTTGCGCCAGAGGTGCCAGATCAGATTGCCAGATCACGGTCAATGATGCATTCTGGGCTCGTTCAACTTACTCGAATGATCCGAGCTTCGGCGGTGCAGCTACGTGACAAGACAGATACATGTCAACGCTGGACGCGCGTATTTTAGAGCGCAACTGGTACGAGAACTCACCGAGGAGTGAGATAGAAGCTGTGTTCGATTTACTTCTACTGCACCGGTGCAGAAAAGTGTAGGGCGGTGTCCTTCCGGTCGTATTTCAATACACTCACTGGAAGTTGACTGCCCTACACTTTTCTGCACCGTGCGAGACAGTAATTCAAACGCAGCTTCTGTCTTACTCCTCGGTTACTATCGTACCGTTGGTCGAAAACCTACCGCGTCCAGCACTATATCGTCTTATCACATGACCTACACACCAGTAACTCGGATACATTCAGTAATGGAACAGCTCTAAGTGTTATCTTCTCACCGTGATCTGGCCAAAGCTGTCACCGTCTGGGTCAGCATCTTACACGTGATCACTAATGGCAAACAGTCAAGATGGCGGCAAAGAGAGTGCCATTTCCTACAGGCAGTGGATTCCGGTTTGCAACGCTCTAAGGTAGGACTTAAGCTCGTTGCCGCTAGCATGGTTCCTTACTCTCCCCTGATGAAACGTGGAGCATTTTAAGTCACTCGTTCAATCAATGTTAATCGATATTTAAAAAAAGCCATATACAAAAAATTGTTTAAAGAAATGAAATAAAGAGAAACATGATATTTGAAGGCTGTTTATTCTGCTTCCGACTGCAACAGCACTTTGGGAAAAGCATCCAAACCGTGGCTTACTCAAATTATTTTATTTGACCTAAAAAAAAACAAAAAAACATTAGAAGCTTGGTTTATGATCGAGAAACAATTAACGGCACATGTATACTTTTGGAGTTAGCGTGTACATGTCTGTGACTAACCCACATTTTTATTCGTTGCAGACACTGCATGTTCAGTCGAAGTTACCGAGAGCCAACTTGGAAAACAATTGACCCCTTGTGATTTTGTATACAACCTCCTATGCGGTCCCGACAAATTTCAGATTCATGACGACAGCTGTTAAAACCAAAAATACAATACCCTCGGCTTTTTTAGGCTTAAAGTTTTAATGCGCAACTAAACTGATTTTGTAATATTTGACGTTAACTGGTTGTTGGATTTCCAGAAGTGCTAATGAAACTGTAAAAGAGTGATGATTTTTTTTATTACCACCAATTCAGCGAGGTTGCGCGTTAACGCTTGAAGAATCTCAAAGCATGTGCCTTCGATTATGTTTTAATGAGCACTCTAAATCAACTTTATTTCCTATTACTCCGTGTGAATTCAATATTACTTATTTTAATATTCCAAGAAATGTTTGATTCATTATCTTGTAAAGGTGGTGGGATATTTATATTGAAATAAATCACGATTCAAGGTTAATTATATGTTGTATGTGTTATTCCTAAGTTAGTTTCCTTATAATGAGTTCGACATTATAAGCAACCTGTGGCAGGCCACGCGACAGAAAAACATATGCAGCCACTAAGGTTAATGTTTAAATGTGTGCGAGATAAGCAAGCGCTTCATCAACAAGTCAAGATTATAGCAATGCGACGATGAGTGGCGCCGTCAATCGCTTCACTTAAGAGGGCGCGGTACCTCTATATATTCGTCCGTTTCAGACACCAGATGGCGCGCGGCTCGTTACGTGGTTGAACGCGCGACTTCTAGATGACGCCAGTATTGAAGTGTGAAAAGGCCCGCGTTATCCGCTGCGTGAAATAGATCCCCGAAACGTGTCGTGTTCTCCCGGCGGAGGAAGTTTCTCCCTCCCTCGCGCGTGCTTGGTGTGTCTGTGGTCAGTCGGCTCAGTGTGCATTGTTTCGGACGTCAGTGATAATACGCGAAGTGGCCGAGTCCGGCCTCTGCTCTGTGTGATGCAGTGGGTGGCGCTCGTTTCTGTTCGGAGGTAGGAATAAAAATGTCCGTCCCCTTTTTTACGATGCTCGTTTCTATAGCTTGGTTTTTATCTCAAGTGACGTACAGTACCGCCTTTTCGAAATCGTACTTTGCGGCGAGCGATTGAGAGTCAGGTTAGCATTTTATTTTGGTCAGCACTACACGTTCAATGAAGACCTCGGGCGGCGATGTAAATATGTGTTGCTCCCAAAAGTGTGTCCAAGGTGCGCAGTGACAATTGGAAATGGTATTGAAGGCGCGCGACCGTCGGTTGGTAAGATACGTGCGTTGGATTCACTTATTCAGTCTAATCATTTTTGACAACCTCTTTTATCTGTTTCGGCAAATAACATGGTCGAGTCTATTGATAACCTTAGGTAGACTGAACGTACGGAGTGTCCGGGTTTTAAATAAATTTGATTTGTTTATGTGAATTAATAACTGTTTTCTCTTTTCCGTACTCGGTGCTACGCAAAAATCGCTTAGATGTTATAGTAGCGTTGTGTGGCGGCGCTTTGCACGCTGACTCGCTAATGCATTCGCTGTGCACAGTATGTGTTCAGATGAAATGTGTCAAATTGTATTTCCGATCGATATGATAGATTTACTTTGCTACAGTGTTAATTATATTTTCCTGATTTAAACTGGTCCGTCCCTGATCTGAGCCTAAGTTCAAATTCGAGAGTGCTGACAGACTTAGCGTCGTAACAGCCGTAATGCGCAGAAAGCAATTAGTACCATGAATGATAAACAAAAAGGATACGAGGCGGCTCGGTGTTAGAGGAGTAATGAGTGTACGAAGGATGCCATCGAAAGTTTTCTTTTTTCTTGTTGAACGCTCCGCATCGCTGGGAAACGCTCAAGGTACCAGCGAAGACAATGGGCTGGCGTGAAATTTCCATCGAGCGAAAAACGAGCGTCACTTTCGTCATGCGCTTTTATTTCGATATGGTGCAAAATTCGCGCGAAATAGTAACAGGTAAGGCAATAAAAGTTAGATGGTACGTCTGGAACACCGCCAGACTCAGCCGTGTGGGGAGCATCTCTCGCGAGTCAATACGTCAAAGGTATTGCGCGTCGAACTGTACGAGGGGCGTTCATAAAGTTCGTATTATTGTCACGAAGGAATAGAGATTCAGCAATCAAACTCGAGTAGGAGTTGAGACTTTCTTTACATGTTCGCCACCAAAAGTTACCCACTTTTTCCAGTGATGCACCACATGCCGGAGGCCATTGTTATAGAACTCCTCGTCTTGAGTGTTCAGGAATCGCTCCACTTCAGCAATCACTTGGTCGCCGTCCTTGCAATGCTTTCCTCTTATTTGGCCACACTAGAAGCATCTGTGTCATTTAACCAAAGTGTCATAAACTGGGGCGTTGTCCTCGAACAACGCTCCCAGACTGGAATGAATATCCTTGGCATTGCTTCCCTTCAAATCGAAAAAAAAACGTGATCACTGCATGGGCTTGGCACCGACGGGATGGGCCATTTTTGTTTCGACTCTCCTGGCGGCGTTCCGAGGTACTATAACATGCAATGTTTATACTGTGCGGAAACTAGAGGGACGCGCGCTCATGTTGATACTTGTTTTGTACCGCTTTATTTAATTTTTTGTGCCGATAATACGAACTTTATGAACGCCCCTCGTACGTGTGAGTTATCCATTTGAACGAAACCTTGATTTCGCAAAACTATTGTGCGTTAGAACTATGCATCATGTTAATCAGCCATATACTATACCGTATCTAACTAGCTGCGCGCAGTACTTGGAAGCCACGAGCGAGAAATAAATGAAAGTAGCTTTTGTAGGACAATCACGACGTGGAGACCCTTAAAAGAGAGTCCCGATAAGAAGAGAGCTCCCCTTCTAATTCTCTACAAGTGCTTGGGTCACGCTCTGAATCCTGCACCTTGGGTAACACTGCGCGCACTTAAAATCGCCTTCTTCCCTGAAAAACACGGTGGCCTTCAGAATTGAGGGTGCTACGCGAAAGCGAGCGACATTTCACGAGAACGAAGGCGAGGTGCTCCGGGCTTTGAAAACACTCCTGATCGCAAAAACAACAAAGTTTTCTTCTTTTTCTTTTTCGTTTTTTGTCGAGGCACAATTTTTTTTTTTTACCTTTGATATTGAATTAGCGCAAAAACTACCATAAACTAAAAAAAAAGTAGTGGGCGTACAACGACAACGCATTCACTGGGACCCGAGTCAAGGCAAGAACAACTAACTACTAAAAGTAAAAAAGAAATCATGTTCGCATATATAGACAGAACGCATCCATCGAGAGAAATGAATCCGCGCTTGTTCTGCCAGTCTCGTTGTGCTTCAGTCTGTGGGTCGCCTGCCAATATTGCCCGATCAGGCCGAGTTCCGTTCGCCCCGAGGAAGCCACACGAGGGAGCGCTATCATTTAGAAAGGTTTAATTGATACTCATGGGCTCGCTGTGGTCAGGCACCGTGGGTCCGGGTTTTTCCTGGGCTCGCTGAGGTCCGGGTCTTTGTGGGCTCCTGAGCACCGCCTCTTCCGTTGGTCTCTGCCCTTCGAACTGACTGTGTCCTCGCGCCCGCCGCGAGCCTTGCCCTTTCTGCCTCTCCGCCGCTCTCGGCGCCGTCCCTCCGCGTGCCGTGCGGCTCATTGTCCCCTAAAAGTCAAAAGCCACAAAGGAGGAAGTCAATCGGCGCCTACACCCCCCCTTCCCTCCCCCCTAAAAGAAAAAAGAGAAAGAAAAGAAAGTTATTTTGGATGGTTACGTCCCAATCCGGCTGAAGCCTCAATACGGCTATTGACTCAATTCGGCTAGAAGTTTTCAATTTGACTTGACGCTTCAGTTTGGCTAGAAGTTTTAATTCGTCTGGACGCTTCAGTTTGGCTAAATCTTCAGTTCGGCTACAAGTTTCAATTCGGCTGCATGCTTCAAGTTCGGCTAGATCCTTGTTTCAATTCGGCTGGACGTTCCAAGTTCATCAAGCTAGACATCCAAGTATAAGGTGCCCCTAATTTTGTAGGGAGTCGTTAACTATATCTGCATCTTGCCTTAACATTGCAACCTGCGAGCTCAGATAAATAAGCTCAAGCAGCTACGAAGGCTTTGGTCACAGAAACATTTGTGTTTGTGTTGTTTGTCCTGTGGAGCTGCGTGCGCAAACACGAGGTCTCTGCTTCAAAGTAATTTATTCACTTGCCCAAAGAATGGATTACAGCAGTCCAAAGATTGCTTCTTCCAGTGCTGGCCACTGTTCACGTGAAAGGGACAGGACGCCTTGGCAGCTCCTACATCGAACTGAGTTGAAGAAAAAAGAAGATACCTGCATCAGTTATGAGGCTAAACAATGTGGTAGGGGTTCAATCCAATGATTTACATCTTCAGGAGGCTTAGAAGAACGTAACAGTACACCTGTAATTTTTTTCAAGATCACAAATGTTGCCTCAAAGTTGGCTAAACACACCAGTAGATATGACTGACCTCGTAACAAAAAAACATTACGTCCGCAAAAAAATTGTTTGGCATTTAATTTTCAAATTGTGGTCCTCATCGCATTTTCGAACGTGAAAGTTCTCTACTCAGGCAGCACTAAAAATATGTTGAGATGGAGTGTTTGAGCACAGCTGGTGTTGCATATTCTGTGCTGCCTGACTAGTAGGCTGTTTAAAACACTTTTTCTTGCAGTTACCCAGTGGACGGGCAGCTGGTGTGCTACCTACAGTGCGATCGCAACCCACGCCACACAAATGAAAGGCACTCATGCAGCACTGACTTAATTGCAACTCAGACTTGTGTTTTTTCTTCTTTACCTGCGCCTTACTTTTTAAACAATAAAACTTTTTTTATTTTTGTTATTTTTGGTTTTATCTGGATGCAAGATAATGTAATTCTTTTTTCTGATATATTTAGACAAGATTTAGTGACACAGTTTTCTTCCAACCTCGATATCTTTTCAGCTTCAATAATTTCCTAATTTGTTTATTATTATTTGTACCGTATTACGGGGCAGTTGTTTTTTATAGTTCTGCTTGACATCTGCAATCTCGGCAATGTATGACTGAGTGTCCAGAAGTGATTATATTTATGTTGTAGTTGCGTTCTCCTAGTCTATATGACATCCGCATATGTGACGACGGGGGTAGGGAGGGGTTGTGTTTTGGCAATAGAACTTGTTTCCAACTGATTAGAAGAATCTTGATGGCGACAAATGAAGCCTGCGGAACCCCAACGTTTGCTGAGCAGCACTGAAAGAAATATGTTCCATTCTGTTATCTGGTGTGGTTGTGCTAGCCATGCTCCAAACAAATAAGAGTTTAGAACAAACCAGTTGGGCTTCGTGACGTGAAGAGGGGTACAGTTTCTATTATGAAGGAAGCCATTAGCCCAGCAGATTTTGCGGGACGAGCGAAGGTGGCGGAACTTCTAGATTTCACACTTTACCCCGCACAGCCTATGCCTCGCAGCACGTTCCCGTGGAACATACGGTTGTGAGTAGCAAGTTATGTCAGGAAGCCTTCACAAAGTGGGTGGAAAACAAAGTTTTTCAGCCACCGAATTGAGGAGACTGATAGCTTAATGTACCGACACCCAGATAAGTAACCCTGGTTTGCAAGTTTTGTCGTGGGAGAGGTTGGTACTAACTAGAGTGCACTGCGAGTTGTAGAGCATCTAGAACCACACCGCCACATTCAGCTCAAGAAATCTCGTCTAGACACCGGCAAGTCCTTCTGTAATCATTGAGACTACAAATTAATTAATACACTTGTGTCTGGTTACTATTTCTGTTTATTTTGACTTTCTGAGAATCGGGAAAATCAGCAAGCAAATTTAATATCTGAATTATTCTGACAAACTGAGAATTTAATCAAAACAAGCTCTGAGAAACATCAAATTTTCGACAAAGGTAAGCTCCGGAAAACACCCTCCATATGCCACAAAGAATTAATTGATTAATTCTGGAAACACGGAATGCCGCTTATAGTAACGCTGCTGCATGTCACGCTAGGGGTAGCCAGGCAGGCTCTGGTGCAGCTTGGTTCTGACCTTGCTTGCAAAAAGAAGTTTTGGCATTGCATATGAGGCGATACTTGCCCATGTCTAGAGGTAACCTTGGCAAGGTAATGGAAGCACCCATGCTCACAAGTATGGTAACAGCCCAGGTCACCTTGGACGGTCTTCAGCACAAGGCAGGCACCACCGTCTGTCGTAGGTATGATGTGCTGCAATGTTTGATGACACAAACTGCAGCAAAACAAAACATATTTTCCTGTGAAACAGTATCCATAGCTGCGATATCCGTACCAGCACATTGCATGAGTAGCTAATCTCATTGTGCACTTCTTTCTACATTAGAAGCACAGTTTAGCCTGAAGGCGTCAACATATTTCGGTTCCACGTATAAAAAGTCACTCATATAGATTTACGTCGAACAAACATACTTCACTACGTCGGTGGTTGTGGCAGAAAATACTAAGAAAGGTGAGATAAATCGACGATTGCATGCTTCAAATGGTCAGAAATGGGAGGAAAGTGCCTTAGACACTTTTCCTCCCATTTCTCCTCCTGTGAAAAGCAAGGTCGAGGGAGCCCACCAGTGGTGCAACCGGTGGCTTGTACACGTGTGCTCGAACGTAATCAATTTACGATGTTTGGATACCATCACTTCAGTTATGTTGCGATTATATCGATACCTAAAAAACTGTCAAACGCAGATTGAAAAACATTGTACCGGCACTCATTCACGGCTTTGTTAGCTTTGGTTGTTCCCATTACGGAATAAAGGGTTTGTTCACCAAATAAACGACGCGCTCCCGAGCTTCATCCAGTTCGTCACTGAAGGCTTTGTTCGCGTTCGAAGCAAGATCTTTGCTCAAAAAGCACTTCGAAATTACAAACAAATTCACACCGACCCTTCGGCAACCCTCATCTTATTGAACCGCAGCGCAGTTTTCGCCCAAAGGAGCCGCAAGTAACGACTCTTGAGGACAAAATAATCATCTATAAAAGCTAGACACAATGCATGGTTCCGGCATTGGAGCACAAGATATTTGACGTCTTTCGGGGAACGCTACAAAAGCTTAGTATTCCAACAAGAGCTTAAACCTAAACAAAATTTCAGTTTTCCTCGTATCTGCCTGAACTGGGCGGAGCCCACCCGAACGACCCGACGTATGCAAGATCCAAAGCATGTGTCGCAAACTGCTGTGTGCGGCACGCCGGAGCAGCCATCTTTCCGAATGTTTGCACGCTGGCTCACATCGTTTCGACGCACATGTGTCTTGCGTTTAATGTTTTGATGGCAGCCTTTCAATTCTAAGAACAAAGCGTCAAGTGCTGGCTGACACTAACACTGTTCACACACACAGTTTCTCAATGCAAAGTGTAAACGAGTATGCCCATGACATGCTGGAAAGGACAGCCTGGCGCCTAGGCAGTACGGCCGCGCATGTCCAATCAAAACTCGCAGGATGCTGTACATAGACTGCGCGACACTGTTAAGCACTAGACACAACAAAGAAATAAATGCACCTTGATCCTACGAGAAACCTCGGATGACACAGAGTATAGTAAGACTTGCGAAGCTTGTAACTGGGTTCATGAGCTTTTAATCACTCCCGTGACATGCACCTGCACACAATGTGTCATCCGACTTCACCATTGAATCAAGGTACATTAATTTGTTTTCCGCTGCCAAATGGAAGGGAAGGTGCGACAACACTATCATTTTGTCTTACACCAGCATGAACTAAATGCTATTGGTACAATCACAAGCGAGTTGCTTTCACTGGTGTCCCTCCTGCTCGAGCTCTCGTACATACAAACCGCGATTAAACGCAGGGCGCTCGCTCGCACTTGTAGCCACTCCGGCCAGTCCATGCTAGGGCGCGACAAAGCATGGCAGGAAGCCTGCCACTACAGCACGTCGGCCGCCGGGCATGACTGGCGAGTGCAAGCGCCACGTGAGCCACATGAATGTTCCACGAAAGCTGCGTGACTTAAAAGAACCGGCAGTTTGATACTTTAGACCCATGTTACGGATAAAAGAAAACAGGACGCGGGATGGCCAAAGAAACATGCTTTTCGTGCAAGGCTCGTCAAATTATGAGGCGCTGGAGAAATGCAGCCTTCTGCGTTAAGTCCTTATTTCGAACTCTTTTTGTTCGCCTTCCGCCCATTGAAAAGCATGCGGGAAGGGCCTTAGAACGCACCTGGTATCGCTGCGCCGCAGCGTTCTTCCGCAACATAAAGTTCGTCTGCGTTCCTCGCCGTCACCATGGCAACGAACGCCGAATGAATGGAAGCACGCACGGTACCGCCGCGTGAAGCCAGCAACAGCTGACGCCATTTTACGAACGCCGTCTGCTAGCCAAAGCCGAACGCGGTGTGTCAGATCAACCGCCTCCGCCGGTGCGCCGCTAGCAAAGACGACGAAGCTGAGACACGCCGACGGCGATCAAGCAAGCAACAACACCGCGGGACGACTGCAACGGCGGCATTTATTGGGATCAAAGGCCGCCTTCACCGGTGCGCCGCTAGCAAAGACGACGAAGCTGAGGCACGCCGACGGCGATCGGGCAAGCAACAGCACCGCGGGACGACTGCAACGGCGGCATTTATTGGGATCAAAGGCGCGAAATAAGCAAGAACAATTTTTATTTAAATCATAACACGCGATATCCAAGTTGGGAACCACATACCTTTGCTGGGTCTTTCCTGTGAACATTTTACAGAGACACGGGGTGCCGCATTCAGAAAACAGCTCCGTTTGCAAAATATGGGGGCCCTGAAAAGGGCCGTTTAGACCGCTACCAGAACCTATAACTGACGTAACGAGCACTTGACAAGCGGTTGGCGCATAAGTCGTCTTTATGCATGCAGGCGGGCGACGGGCTCAGCGCAGCGGATCACTCGAAGTCACCGGGGCCGTCAGAATCATCGCCCTGTCTGCGTCGGGGCTCTAGATTTTGGCGGCCGCGGCGACGAACGACTGGAATCTATCAGTGTTTCCGCGCGCCTTCTCTCTCCTCCAAAACATGAACTTTGCAAGGTGACCAGTGAAATGGTGGCTCTCGCGCCGTCCAGATGGAAGAGAGTTTTTGACGTGGGCCCAGGTGCCCTCCACCGTATTGGTGTGCGCACCAGTGTTCGCGTCGACAAAGTGTAGCTTGTGGTTGACGGTGAGGTGCGTGAAGCGAGCGTCATCTGCAAGCTTGCGACAGCCAGCCCAACAGTCAGTGATTATTCTTGTTCCAGGGCGGACCCACTCGGCTATTAGCCCTTGCAGGGTTTTAGCGTCACAGGTCTCCACGGGAACAAGAAAGCAGCACCCGCTGCAACGCTCCACACCGCCGAAAACCCACTGGCCAGGCCTTAAATACCCGCGATGGTACTTTCGCCGACCGAACATACTCTCGTCTAGTTCTACAGTCACGCCTTCGCCACCAATCATGCCTGAATGCTTAAAGACGGCATTTACCACAACCTCCCGACAAAGGCTCGCCCAATCAGTTATTGTCTTACTTGCGATATCAGTCTCCCGCTGAATGACGGCGCACGGTAGGTTCTGGCACCGGAGGATGATTTTCATGAGTTGGAGAAGCGTCAGGTGCGATCCTTCGAAAAAGGAACCGCTCCGTACCGAGACCTGGCCCCGGCACTGAACTTTGACCGGCTTCCTCTTGTACACCGCACGAGTCATCCACACACCGCACCCGCACGTGTAGCCATCCGCAGATCTATCGCGGACTTGCAGCTTGTCATCGCAGCTTCGCACTCTGGACACGCACGAAAACCCAGGAGCCAGGAGCAGGCCCATGCGCTGAAGCAAATTAATTGCTTCAAGAGGGTCTTTCATGGCGTCATGAAGACGGCACAAGTTGAACGCCATGGCACTGCGATGCTCGCCTCTGGAAGAATAAAGCGCCGAGGGGGAACTGCGCGCTTCTTTGCATTTATTATTTTTATTTGATCCGCCATTTTATACCTCGTGACACAATTCCAACAAACTCATTGGTTGATCGGTCGGACCACACCATCGCGTGACAAAACAAACGCCAAACGTATGTCCACAGACGGCATCGTCACAGAGAAGGGAGCAGTCGAACCCAACAACAAAATAAAGTAACAAAGTGAATAAAAAGAAAAAAATAAGAAGAGAGCCGTTGGATTTTCGGACGGCGTCTTCTTTGATGAGAGGAGGAGCGGCCGTGCTGCTCTGGCTGCTCGGAATGTTCGATTGTCTTTTTTTTATTTTTTTATTTAGAGGTGCCACGAACCTTATTTGAAGCTGACAACGCGTTGGAACGGAGGAGGTAGAGAGTCTTGGCGTCCGAATTCGACGTGGTAGAAAAGAAAAGAAAATAACGACCGTATGCCAAGACCGTTATACTCCGCACTCGGCGAGGCCTCATGACGCCGCCGACGACCGTTAGGCCATTTATTTTGTTTCTTTAGATTTTTTATCGCGACGACTACTTCACCGTGCCTCGGAGTCTCCAGCGGAGATCCGGCAGTTTCTAATAATTATTATTATTGTCGTTTGAAGGGCACTCTTCCTATGCTGCTTCGTTCCTGACGCCATAAAAATATTCTTTCTGTTTAGATTATAGGCGCGAAAAATCCACACTGACTAGGGCCTGAGTAACAGTCACCCAGATGTTGGCCTAGACTCTGCATTACTCAGGCCACACTAGTCCGTGTGGATTTTTCGCGCCTACAATCTAAAAATAAAGAATGGCATACACACACATCACACGCTCACGCACTCAAAGTTGGTCCAAAAGTTCAGTGTCCCCGACGTGTTTTTGTAGCGCTTTAAAAACGATACACTGATACCGCCAAGTGTTCTCCGGCCCAGGATTTTGGTGACATTAAATGGTCTACGGTCCAGCACTTGCAGCGTTCTTCTCATGTCTTCTCGTTGGGTGCTGTATTTCACGCATGCACACAAAAGATGCTAATAACAAAGCTAAATAATTGGGCTAATTAATTATTGGACTAATTTTATTGGACTAATTGTATCCACAAACCAATCCGACCTTGAACTAAACTTTTTATTTTTTTATACGTGGCGCTAACTTTTCCCGCCCATATTTTTATGGCGTCAGGAACGAAGACGAAGCAGCATAGGAAGAGTGCCCTTCAAACGACGATAATAATAATTATTAAAAACTGCCGGACCTCCGCCGGAAAATCTGAGGCACGGTGGAGTAGTGGTCGCGATAAAAATCTAAAGAAACAAAATAAATAGCCTAACGGTCGTCGGCGGCGTCATGAGGCCTCGCCGAGTGCGGAGTATAACGGTCTTGCAGTACGGCATATATTGTGCATTCTTACTTTTCTTTTCATTTAGACTACGTCGAATTCTGACGCCAAGACTCCCTCCCTCCTTCGTTCCAACGCGTTGTTTGTTATTGAATTAACAAATCAGCTTCAAATAAGGGTCGTGGCATCCTCTAGGGAAAAGAAACAAAAAGAAAAACAAACAAGGAACATTGCGAGCAACACCTCTCATCAAAGAACACGCCGCCCGAGAACGGCTTCCTTTTTATTTTTTATTTTATTTTTATTCACTTTGTTTCTTTATTTTGTTGGGTCCGACTGTTGTCTTTGTAACGATGCCGACCGTGGCATCGCGTGTTATGATTCAAATAAAAATTGTCCTTGCTTATTTCGCGCCTTTGATCCCAATAAATGCCGCCGTTGCAGTCGTCCCGCGGTGTTGTTGCTTGCTCGATCGCCGTCGGCGTGTCTCAGCTTCGTCGTCTTTGCTAGCGGCGCACCGGCGGAGGCGGTTGATCTGACACACCGCGTTCGGCTTTGGCTAGCAGACGGCGTTCGTAAAATGGCGTCAGCTGTTGCTGGCTTCACGCGGCGGTACCGTGCGTGCTTCCATTCATTCGGCGTTCGTTGCCATGGTGACGGCGAGGAACGCAGACGAACTTTATGTTGCGGAAGAACGCTGCGGCGCAGCGATACCAGGTGCGTTCTAAGGCCCTTCCCGCATGCTTTTCAATGGGCGGAAGGCGAACAAAAAGAGTTCGAAATAAGGACTTAACGCAGAATGCTGCATTTCTCCAGCGCCTCATAATTTGACGAGCCTTGCACGAAAAGCATGTTTTTAGACCGGAGTTTGGAGATAGTTTTTTTTACAACAACATGGGTCTAAAGTATCAATGTGCCAAAGAACCCAGATGAAACGCCGTTCGTTGTGCCATTCAGTGGTGCAGGGGTAGAACATCGGGCTCTTAATCAAGGGGCTGTGGGCTCGATCCCCTATAGGAGAGGCCTATCATTTATCTTCTTTCACTAGCTTTATTAAGTGAACCCTATATTTAAATTTATTCTACGTTCTTCGCATTTGACGTTGTGCTTCCGTGACCGAATGGGGAACCCATGTCGATCGAAAACAACTTGATCGGTCGTTGCACGCTCTCAACTCTAGATATATAACACACCGTATGATAAAACGAGCATCCCGCAAACGCTTGCCATAGACACCGTCACTGGCATCACTACGACACAATGACAAGGTGCAACGCAACATCGCATCGCTCGGACCTAGCCCATCAAGAAAAGATTGCGCAATCTGTCAGCTGCATTCCATTGGGAAGCAAAATAGCCTCCATGTTTGTTTCGATTGAATCGGTGCTGTGTGCGGACTCAACGTTCTATGTGCGAGCCTAGCAACTGTGTATCTATCTCTTTCCTGAGTCAGTACTCTGGGCTGCACCGGAAATTATTTTCTCGCTTGCGCTAGTTCTCATCAAGAAGAGCGACACACTATCACCATGCTCCTAAATAGCACGCATGCAGCGTTCAATGTGAGCTCTTTGGTACGCTACAAAAATATCACCCTCTCTTTGGTGCGCTAAAAAATATCACCCTCTACTTGCGCAAAAAGAAAAAACACATTCCGAATTTCACTAAAAAACATAATGTGCAAACATGGAACCCTACCTATAGCCACTCTGAGCGTATTATATGCTATACTCCGTTTTCATACTTAGCGTGCAACGCTGTCAAAGGTACCGGCGCGAGCGTTGGGCTTGATCTTGTTGATCATTTGCACGCATTCTCGCAAAAACAAACCCATAGATGAAGCCACGCGCTCGCGCCAGTAGCTTTGGCAGCGTTGCACGCTAAGTATGAAACAGAGTATAGAGCATCGCCATGCAAGTTCTCGAGCTGCTTGGAAACGGCCTTTCGCTCGAAATTAATTCCTGGCATTGCATACTAGGCGATACCTGCTGTAGTCTACGGGTTACTTTTGCTGGGAGATGGAGGCATCCATGATCACACGTACGGTGATTGCCCATGTCGCAGATCATCATGGAAGGTCTTGATGAAGCAGGCAACTTGTCCTGTCAATGGAGACCCACACATATCCTGCATATGTGGGTAAAGTGACTAAAAATTAATTTAATTACAACTACAACTACATCTATCCAAAAGCATCATGGCATGAAAGCTTGTCGCTTTTCATGGATGGGGCTCGCTAGCACAACCTGGCCATTTTCGTTCAGCCAGGGCCTCGAGAGTGTTTTGTAGCGGCACGCCACACGCCCTCAAAGTTGAACTTGTGTCGCATTCAAAATTTGGAACAAATGCCTACAAACAAGAAGGATAGAATTGTAGGAGAGGGCCATGATGTTAGCTCCATAGCCCCCGCAACCCAACCTCCATTATCGCCTGCCCCTTCGCCGTCTACTTCCGCGCCCATCATGACTACCCGTCATCCCTTGTGGTTGGCGGTTGGGCATGGGAGCGTACGCCCGGCAGAACTTCCTGACCCCGATATGTTTGTTTTCGTACAGCTCCCACTGGCATGCACTCTCATCTGCCTTCCATCGCTCGGCCTGCCGGTAGCAGCCCTACAGCTTCACCCGTTTCTCGGATCTACAACCGGCATGACGCAGAGCATCTCAACGCCTATCAACTTTCGGAGCGCCACTATCGCTGACTACGTGACAGCAACAACGCAATCAAGATACCCATGGTGCTTCTCGGCACCCTATAAAAGGAACTGCAGCGACGGCGGCCACTTCAGTGGGCATGGGAGCGTACGCCCGGCAGAACTTCCTGACCCCGATATGTTTGTTTTCGTACAGGTATGTAAACGGTACCTTTTACGTAAAGCGAAAAGTAGCAATGATTACTTTCTTGTGCTCCCGTGCCCCCGGGTTCTCTTTGATGTTGTTCGTGACTGTGCGAGTGTACTCTGGTCCCTACTGTCACTATCGGGTGACATTGAGTCCAACCCAGGACCTATGACCGCTCAGCAAGCAGAGCAACTTGCTGCAGTGCACACGCTCGTTATGTCACTCGATGCTAGGTCTTCAAGACTTGAGGAGCGGCAGGTTGCTCTTGGAACTGATGTCAAAACTGTTATTGATAAACAAGTGCTTCTAGATAACAGTATCGCTTCCCTCGATAGAAGAGTTGCTACTATTGAAAGCGAGCTTTCATCCGTTACCTCGATCAAAAAAGAGGTCGCTGATTTGAGCAGGATCGTTAATGACCAGGCAGCCGCTACGTCTTCCTTGGTATCTCGTCTGGATGACGCCGAAAATCGCTCACGGCGGTGTAACCTTATATTTTATGGTTTTCCAGATACTGCGGGTGAAACCTGGTTAGAATCGAAACGTAAAATTGTTAGTCGTGTTAATGAACATCTCGGCATTACTCTTGATGACTCTCACATTGAGCGCGCCCACAGGATAGGTACGTTCAATGGAAATAAGACTAGGCCGGTTATTGTCATGTTTTCTTCATTTAAAAAGAAAAACCAAGTCCTTCTGAGCGCATTTAAATTTAAAGGCTCACCGTTTTCCTTGTCTGAAGATTTCTCTGTGACGACGCGAGCAGCCCGTAGTCGGCTCCTTACGTTTGCAAAATCCCAATCGCAACCGTACAAATTACGCTATGATAGGCTGCACATTGGTGATAGGACTTTATTTTACGACCCCGCAACTACATCTGTTAAAGACCTTACTAGATAGGATTGCGCGGGGAGTGCTTGTTCGGCTGACTCTGTAACAGCGAACTCCACGGCAATTAGTGTTTTTCATAAAAATACTGCAAGTGCTCGCGTCCCTTGCTCTGTAACAGCGAAATCCGCGACCATCAGCGTCCTTTATGCAAATGCTAGAAGTATTCTACCCAAACAAGATGATCTGTGTTCTTTAATCAGCTCATGTGAAGCAAGTATTGTTTTGTTATCGGAAACATGGCTTTCTCCTGATATAGATGACTGTGAAATTATGGACGATAATCATGACTTTAACATTTATCGTTGCGACAGGACAGGCCGGCGTGGCGGTGGTGTCCTTATCAGTGTTAAGAAAGACATTCCAAGCCAGCTTATCTCAGTAGCAAGTGTGCTGGAATCAGTTTGGGTGTGTTTAACGTTTCCTTCTAAAAGAATATTGATAGGTGTTTATTATCGCCCCCTGACGCACTGCCGTCTTTTACCAATTGCTTACAAGATGACTTATCTGTCTTGTCATGCTCGTATCCTAATTGCCCCACGTTTATTTTCGGGGATTTTAACTTCTCCAGTATAAATTGGAGCGGTACTACGCCAAGTGCTGTTGGAGAGGCAGGCGCCCGTGCATTTCTAGATGTGTGCTCAATGTTTAACCTCACTCAGCTGGTACATTTCGCGACTAGAGTTGTAGGCAATTGTTCCAGCACCCTGGATTTAATTATTTCTGATAACCCTGCATTGGTTAGTTCAATCTCCTGCCTAGAAGGGTTAAGCGACCACAAAGCATTACACTGTTTTCTCGATGTTCTAACCCCCAAGTGTGCGAGTGTTGTAAAAAAATACGTTTATACAATAAGGCCGATTTTGATTCAATTGTGGCGTGTCTATCAGATTACTTTTCCCTCTATAATGAGAATTTTGATTCGAGAAGTGTTAATGACAATTGGTGTTTATTTCGTGACAAGTTGCAAGACCTTATAGAGGCCTACGTTCCTTGTGCTGTGATCAAATCTAATGTCTCGAGCCCATGGTTTACTCGTTCGCTCCGTTCTCTTTCTAACCGAAAGAAACGACTCTTTCGTACAGCCAAATCTGTCAACACGCCTGAATCTTGGTTGCGATACAATGATTGTGCCAGTAAGTATAAAATTGAGCTACGTGAGCGTAAACATATGTTCTTTTATGATACACTGCCTAGTATTTTACAAAGTAACCCTCGCCAATTCTGGTCTGTTGTGAATCCTAAACCGCATTCTTTTTTAAGCTAAATAACGACTCTGGCACTCCCATTCCGGATAGCGAGTGTGCATCCCTTTTTAATGATGTTTTTTCAAGTGTTTTTACTGATCCTACTTATGCCAATCATGCCTCCCTCGTCTCATGTGATTACTTTCCAATGGACCCAATTATAGTAGATTTTATCGGAATTGTTAAAATCATCGATTCTTTGAAAATATCCTCGTCCTGTGGCTTTGATAATATAAATTCTAAAGTACTTCGTAGCACAAAGCTGACATCTGCCCTTTTTCTCACCAGAATATTCCAACAATCGCTGGAGATGGGGGAGGTACCTGATGATTGGAAATTCGGCAAGGTCGTCCCGGTTCACAAAGGCGGCGCTAAAACATCCCCTCTCAACTATAGGCCAATTTCCCTAACTTGCATATCTTCTAAAATTCTGGAGCATATCATCGCCAAACATCTTCATACCTTCCTAGATTCTAACAACTTTTTCTGCAGCTCTCAACATGGTTTTCGCAAGTCCCTATCCTGTGAGACCCAACTTGCCGGCCTTACTAACGACCTCTTTCAGAACATGGACTCCGGTTATCCTACTCACGCTGTGTTTCTCGATTTTGCCAAAGCCTTTGATAAGGTCCCACATAACCTTTTATTTTATAAATTATCTACGTTAAGCATTGACCCTCAAGTACTGGCGTGGATTATTTCTTTCCTATCTGATCGTTTTCAGTCTGTTTATGCTAACAACACAACTTCCACTGCCATTCCTGTTACTTCTGGCGTCCCTCAAGGAACTGTTCTTGGGCCTCTCCTTTTCCTAATATACATAAATGATCTCCCACTTCACATTCTTTCCTCTCTTCGTCTCTTCGCTGATGATTGTGTTGTGTACAGAAAAATAACAACCCCGATGACTCCCTAACTTTACAAACGGACATTGATAAAATAGCCGACTGGTGCGTTACGTGGCAGATGACTCTTAACATTGATAAATGTAAATGCATGTGTTTCTCCCGTTCTCCATCTTGCCCCCAGCCGAACCTCACTCTCCATGGTACGGCCCTTACTTATACTAATGAGTATAAGTATCCAGGTGTTCACGTTACTTCTGATCTCTCCTGGCATACTCATATTAATACTATCATAGCATCGGCTAACCGCAGTTTAGGATATTTACGCCGCAAGTTCAAGTCTGTCTCTCCTGTCCTTAAACGTCTTCTCTATACTACCATTGTCCGCCCTAAATTAGAATATGCATCTTCGATTTGGAGTCCTCATCAACTAATTTTAGAAAACAAAATTGAGTCTGTTCAGAATTGTGCCGTTCGTTTCATCCTGTCTGATTACTCACGTTTCTCCAGTGTGTCTGCCATGAAAGCCCAGCTTGACATCCCCAATCTTTCTGTTCGTCGTAACATTTCCTGTCTATGTCTTCTGCACAAGATTTATTACCACCCAACCTTACATCACTCCCTGCTTCACCTGCCTACTTACATCTCTCCGAGGTTTGATCATCCCTGCAAGATAGCCCGGCCCAAATGCAACTCAACGGCCTACCTTTATTCTGCCCTTCCGGACGCCATTGTGAGCTGGAACGACCTCCCGGAGAATATCGTCACCATCAGCGACGGCATCTTGTTTCGGAGCGTTATAAATAATCGCCTTACTAACCCCCACTCCCCTCTGTAATGCCAACTGGCCTTGAGGGTATTCGAAATAATAAGTAAATAAATAAATAAATAGACGGTAGTTAGTAGGGAAGGACTGGCTGGCACTGGTGGGCTCTACGCCTCTACTCATCCCAATTCCTAATCGAGACTGCGGCTGCCCGGTGACATCCGTCGTCTGCTTCCTTTCTTCGGTACTTTGCTTCGGTTAAGGAACTGTTTTTTTTTTGTTTTTTTGTGCAGATAGTCTAACGTGTTTAACTAGCTTACCTACAAATTTCAACGGCAAATTCATCTTGACGCGCCCGCGCAAAGCTGGTGTCGCGATGTGTGGTGATATTAAACGCAGAGAGTGCTTGAAGAATTTAGGGTTGCTCAAACGATTTTAAATTACTAGCTCCTGTGGATTAGTTTGAACGCACCTTATGACAATCAGCGGCAAGCGGCTGATAGATCTTCTAGATTACCGATCGCGACACTTCCCTGATGACTTGCTAGGTGCTTGAATATGGTAAAAAACTTCGAGTGAAACAGATGTCTTCACACTACGGATGCGGAAGGCTCTGCTTCTCGGGGCGCGATGACCCAGGTCCCCTCAACAGCCAATCGAGCCTTCGGACGGCGCTCGAATGCGTGCTCAGAGTACCGTCCAATGTTACTTTGGTGCCGTCGGACGACACTCAAGTACAGCCTGGATTAAAACAGTTCCCTTTTATTGTTATTGCGGTCACCTTGTAGGTCACTCACTGAGGTGAGGAGGAGGTAAGACAGGGTCTAGTCACTGCCGCGATCAACGACCGAAATCCAGCGGTTCCGCAGCTCGCTGACCCTCGTAAAACCAGGAGAAATGCCCACAAATTCACTTTACTGCGAATTGTATTATGCTGTGCGACTTAGCGGTGAAACATAATGCCTGCGGAAGAATAATTTCAACGGTCCTTGTAGCCGCGCACACCACAAAGCGCCGTCCTGGCCCCTCCGACGCGCGATGCCCCATACTTTCGATTCCTAGAGCTCGCCTGTTCATCGCAGTTCGCCCAGTCTGCCGCTCTCGGCTACGCTCGCTATCTCCTCTCCGCTCTGATAAAACCCACTAGACATAACGAGTGCACGGGTGTGGTGGGCCCGTGGTTTCGAAAATGCTTTGTGGCCACTTCCAGAACTTATGCTTCCATGCTTTAGTGGATACTCACCCTTGTTGAACGAACTGTGAAGTGGGACCAGTCAATGATTCGGTATTACTTTCGCTGCAATCGGAGCCGTTGATTTGAACCGCTCGTTCTCAAAATAGGAGCCTTATCTCGAACAAAACCATCCACTAGCGCAAAGGCCGCAACTACCGCACAACTTGACACAACTTAACACAACGCCCCACCTGCCTTCCGCCATCTTGGGTCCCAGTGTTGCCAGGTGGGGAAAACAAAAATCAATGGATAGAACCCGATCGAACTCCTAAAAATCTGTTAATAAAATTATGTACTTTTTGTACTCCCGTGACCAATCTTTC